>JAOXYD010066748.1:0-12775 GCA_028565735.1 Pinacopodium congolense | reverse complement strand
CCGATCTCTTTATAAGCATCTCTCTAATTCATTCCCATGCCTCGTATAGACTCTCATTCCCATATTACATGAACGAGCTAATTTCAATTTTCATTTTTGCTATCTTAGTAGGTGGGAAAATTTTAGTTAGGAACAATTTCATTAATTCATCCCATGTAGTAATGGAACCAAACTGAAATGTGGACAACCAGGCTTTCGCCTTATCTCTAACTGATAGAGGGAAAAGTTTAAGCTTAATTGCATCATCTGAGACCCCATTGCTCTTGAAAAGATCACAAATATCAAGGAAATTTCGTAAGTGTTCATTAGGATCTTCCAAAGCTAAACCTCCAAATTATGATGACCTAACCATTGAAATTATGCTATGGGGGATTTCAAAGTTGTTTGCATTGACTCTGGGCTGCACAATGCTAGCCACAGGTCTACCTCAGTTCCCTAAACCTAAGTCCATCATGGTTGGTTCCCTATTTCCTATGCGAGGTCCTACAAATACATGTTTTTCAGGATTCATTTTTACTGGTTCGAATTCAGCGTTACTCGAGGTTCCTATGTCTAATGGATCAGATGGTGTTGTGCGAACTTCTTTCTTCTTCTTCCTTAATGTGCGCTTGAGTTTTAGATCGAAGTCTACTGGCTTAAGATTGCATCCTCGAGTATGCATACAAGTTTGAATAAAATAATAAATAAACAAATAAATCAAATAAACTAAAAAAAACAAACAAAGCACACAACGCAAAATAACTAAAGAATAATTACAGAAAAATTATAAAACAATATTGTACAAGTCCTAAAGTAATTAACACCAATTTTCCTAATATTAAGGTCAAAATATTCCTCGAAAACGACGTCAAAAACTTGTTGCGATGATTAGGTGACTTTAAAACTTTGGATGATTTTGAAACAATTTTACTTTAAAAACAAACAAAATTAAAGCAAGTGCACCTATCGCAAATGTAATAAAGTGGAGTAATTTTTTAGACATCGAGTGTCAAACCCATGGAGAATATATTGCTTAATTACTAGGTTGTCATATTACAATTATTTAGGGAAAATTCAAACAATTTGATTAAAAAGTTAAAAATTACTTAAACTAGACTATCTTGGCTTAAACACTTTAAAATTGATTTTTAATTGCTCCTAAAAAAATTTTAAAATTACCAAATGTGTAAATTAGCTATGGATTAGATGATTGATGATTTAGTTGAGCTTTAATACAAATTTAAAGTCTAATTAAATTCCTTCACAAAATCAAAACAAAGCTATGGTTAAGACTTTGTTTTTTCTCCATTTAATCTTGTCTAAAGATTAGTTATGCTTTAAAATTAAGTAAACGGGCTTTAATTTCAAGAAGGTGAGTTCTAGAAAATTAATCTCAGAACTCCAACTTTCACAAAAAATCCAACTTTGTTCATGCAAGGATTAATTCGTGTTGCTTATTGATTTTTCAAACAATTTAAGATGATTTCTCATACTTAGACTATCTTAAACACTAATCTTAAGTAGCCAACTTAAAATTGGTTCTTTGAGACCTTCAATAACCAAAATACAAATATTTAAATTTGCATTGAAACTCTTTCAAATCCTCAAAACATTAATCCATGGCAATAGAAATGATTAATCACACATTTGTATCAAAACATATAAGATATGTAATTTATATAACATGTTTTGATAAATCTGAAATTACGAGCTTAAATATAAAGTTTAGATGTTACAACAAATCTCAGGAAGACTTCTAGATGTTTCTTGAATTCCCAACTTCAATATGAACTCCAACCAAGCTCTAATTTATCAAGATCTTGCAGAAAAATGAAGAACACTAAAAGATATAAACATAAAAATAGCAACCTTGATTAATAAAAAAAATGGAACTTAACGAGATATAATCTGAGTTTAGAAACCCCCTTAGATGATTCTTAGACTCAGATATGAGTCTTAACAACAAGCTCCAATGTTTAGAAACTTAGAAAAAATTATAAATTACAAAGAAATAAGTGTTAGAAGCTTAGAACTAAGGAAAAGATAGAGAAATGAGAGAAGAAGACTCTCTCTCAAATGGTAGATCTGATCTCTAATCTCTCTTCATGTTTCTTGTATATTTTTTTTCCTATTTTCGGTACCTAGAGAGCTCCCCCCATGTGCTAGCAGACACCATCCTTAATTAAGAAAATGAAAAGGGTGGAAATCTAGAAGATTTATAGCTAAAATTATTGACTAAACGAGTAACGACACCCTGCCTCCCAGCAACGGTACCCTAAGATGATGCCGTTAGTACTCGAATTCAGCAGAAACAAATGGCCCCCTATTCTTCATATAACGACACCATACCAGGGGGCCATTTATGGGCAGAACCAAGAGAAATTCATGTTTTTGCTCCAATCTTGATCTTGCAAATTAAACATAATAAGACATTAATTTTACACCTGAGCACTGAATTAGGGATCATAAGTCAACAAATTAAACATTAAAACTATATCAATTTGACCCCTAATAGTAACCTCCTTTAACGTTGCTTATTTATAAGAAAGTTCTAAACGTCCTTTCTATTGTTCTAATAAGATTTTTAGGGAAAACTAGATGAGATGATCAATACGTAACTATGGAGTTTAGAACATAGTTGATGAGTTATACTTAACCACGATAAAGCCGTCTTATTCCAACTATCAATTCTTCTTCTAGTCTTTTTAATGAGTGGAAGATACTCTATACATAAAGGCTTCTTACGTGAAACCGACACACCAAGTTAAGTGAAAGGAGATCTATTATCTATAAAATTTTCAAATTGGCTATTAATAAAGTTTCGTTCCTATCGATAACTAAAAAAAACCTACAACTCTTCGAGTTGTTCATAGTCAGTCCTGAAGCACCTAATAGCTTTCATTAGTGCAATTATAGAATTGAATTTTGAAGTAGACAATAAAAGCAGATCATCTACAAATGAGAGGCTATGAATCTTGAGTGTCTTACACTTCTGATGATATTTTAACCTCCTTTCCAAACCAATTACATGATTAATAAGATATGATAGGACTTCTATGGAAAGAGTAAACAAATATGGTGACAATGGATGACCTTTCACCTTGTACAAGTCTTTTAGCCCCCTTAAAAAACCATGTGTGTTCACCTTTCACCAATATGCTATAGGATAAATTTGTTATGCATTATGAAATCCACTAAACATATTTTATAGGAAACCATAAATCTAACATGGTATTGGTTAGAAAGATGTAATCTAATAAGTCATTGCCTTATTGAAGTCCACTTAAATTTCATAGCTCCTTGGAGAATTCTGCTTATTGTAGTTCTTGAAGGGTTCTTAATCCAATGGAATGTCACATATGTGCCTTCTTTTGATAGTCTCCTTGAGTTAAATTAATCAATGGTTATAATACCACTTTAAGGCATGAGACCAATAACTTTGGTATCCTTTTATACACAGTATTAACACAAGATATAGGCTTAAAGTCCATTGTAGAAATTAGATCTTGAATCTTTGGCATCAATGCTATAAATGTTCTGTTTAATTCCATTAACATGTATCATTTTTCAAAACAATTCCTTAACAAGATTGATCACTGTACTTATCATCAATTGCTAAGATCTGTGAAAGAAAAATATATTAAATCCATTACGACTTGGTGTCTTGTTAGGGTTTATGGAAATTTTTTTTAAAATAACTTCTCTTAACTCAAAAAATATAAAAGGCTACACCATTATTTCTATATTTTTTGTTGAAATTCTTAAACTAATGAAGGATTGAAGAAGCTACACCAAGGAACCACATTTTGCATTGCAACCTAAATTTTCTTAAAAGTAAGATAAGGCTACCTCTATGATCCCTTTTCGAGATGAATTTTCTACACCTTACTAATTACGCAGACATTTCTTCTTATGAGGATAGAGTTGTGAAAAAAATTTAGTGTTCCTTTCTACCAACTTTAACCACTAAATTCTTAATCTTTCTTTCAATAAGCAACAATTAACCTCAATAGTGTTTGTATACTCCTCTATAACTCTCCTTTCCTCAATTGGAATCTCCTTATTTAGTAGAGATATATATAGTTGACTCTACACCCTTTTAAGCTTTGTTTTAACATCTTGAATTACAACTTCTATGTCCCTATACTTAGTCAAGTTAAGTAGTTTAAATTGCTCCTTAACTGCTTGCAATTTTCTATTATATACATAAAAGTGGAACCCTATCACCTCCTTCTGTAGCCTTTTAGTAATAGCTTCCTCAAATCTAGAGTCATTAATAAGCCAATTGTTAAACTTAAAGGGAAACCTCCTCTCCATCTACAATTTTAAGCCATTAATAATAATGGTGGTATGATCCAAAAACATGTGATTTCTAAATGATATGAAACTCTTTAAGAACTTGCTTAGTCATATCCCATTGGCCACAACCATGCCTAGTTTTTTCCTAATAAACCACCTTCTTAGGTACTCGTTACTCCATGTACAAAGGTGTTCCTCCAAATTAAGGTCAATCGCACCAATCATTGAAACATATTTGTTGAAATCTTCATTGTAGTTCTTTAAAGGGGCATTTCGTTCTACTTCCAAAAGAGTTAAAGTAGTATTAAAATCACCAATAATGATCTAGGGGTCATGTATTCCTACATAAATTTCTTCTAGTTTACTCCATAAAGAATTCCTTTAAAATGCAAAATTAGAATAAATAACAAAGGTCACCTAGAATTTAATTCCTCCATCTACCAAGTTAAGCCCGATATTTATATATTTGTCATAAATTTGAAAATCTATAAACTTGACCTTGTTGGGAACTAGTGAAACTATGATTCTCCTATAATAGTGAGTTGTATGGTCAGATATTGTGATCCATTTAGACTTCAAAATTAAAATTTAAAAGTTTAACTAATAGTAGATCATTATGAAAATACTTTATAGTGAACAAGAAGTAAAAACTATAAGATTAAGTAAAAATATGATATCAAATAAAATTATCTTTATTAAAATAAAAATATAATACAAAATATAAAACCCATTCAGTAAAAATAAATCGAATAAATTTAAAACTAGTATAAAATTTACAAATTAATAATAACAATTAAAATTAATTTTTAAAGAGAATGTGTCTCATCATTATTGAAATTTTCAATTTTTCTAACATTATTTGAAAACTTATAAAATATATTTGAAAGAAAATTATCTATATCAACATCATCTACTTCATTTAAATAAAGTATAAATTACTAGTATATAAAATTATTTTCTTTTGTAATAATTCACAATTTTATTTTTAAATATTTAAATATAAGATTAAAAAACTAACTATCAATAGATGCTCCTAATTCATTTTTTATGATAAGTACATTTTTTATAAATTACTTTCCAAAATTCATTGTAATCAAGATCAAGAAATGACTCTTCTTCAATAATTCAAAAATTAGTATGATCAATACAATTAATATCAACTAGATCATATATTATTTTTTATCACCTATATAGAAAAAATAAAAGAGAAGTTTTAAAATAAATAAAAATATTTTCTTTAAAAAAATTAATCACAAATTAGATTATAGGTAACACATATACGGTGATTGGGTCTTCGTTGTCTAAACAATTTCTTTTGTACTTAACAATATATTCAAAATCACTCTAATTATATTCACAAACCAATGTTGAATCTATTTAATTAAGTAATTCATGTTTTCTTAATATTTAAGAGCTGTCACCAGGCTCCACCATTCATCAATATCTTAAATTAAGATTTATGTTGAAAATTAAAAATAATATAATGTTGATAAGAAAAGAAATAATTTAAAAATATAAAAACTTATCGAGCTACAATTTTTCTACCATAAGTTGTATCTTTATAGATGATCTAAAAAAAGTCTATATATTTGATTGTTATATATAACAAGAAATATAACCATATTCAATCAAATTAAAAAGTTATATATATTTTTAAATATTTTATGCTAACTTTTTAATTTGATAGATGTAAGCGTGTCTGTGTTTTTGCACAAGAAAGTGCTATAAAAACTACATAATAGTTACAAGTGAACCAAATGAAGAAGCTAGAAGCAATACATAATTTGTGTAACACATGCACAAAAATTTACTTAGGTCAGTAGCATCTGGAAGACATCAAACCTATGACCTCCTACTATGTCTATAGAAGAAATCACCTTAAATATTACATAATGTTAAACTACACAATGATCCATGATAATGTGTTCATTATAGTAATACTGAATCTGCACCAGTGAGTTAAATCTTCACATTACAATTCTGGTCTTATCTTGCAATTTTGATCTTGCATACGTGTAGGGAAGATTTAGTAGTTCCTATAGATCAATTATATCTCTATCTCTGTCAAAGGGACGTAGAGTATTCCATGTCCTTGGCTTAAACTAGCATCATTTCCCTAGTCTATTAGAGTGCATCTTTTCTGAAGCTAAATAAGATCCTAATCATATCTCCAACTACGAATTTTTATACAAGGCTGTATTTTTCCTTAACTAACTATCAATTGATGCTCTTAATTCATTTGTCATGATAAATGCATTTTTTTTATAAATTACTTTTCCGGGTTCTTTATAATCAAGACCAAAAGATGATTATTATCCGAAAATTAAAAAATCAGCATTGTCAATAAAATAAATAAGAACTATATAAAATATTATTTTTACTACACATTCTAAAAACATACTAATAAATTATAAAACGAATAAAAAATAAAATTATTTAAAATTTTATTAAGAAAATATTTATTCTTCATCCTTAGATTATAAGTAACACATATATGGTCATTATATAAAAAATTTTCTTCGTAGGAATATATTTAAATCACTCTAATTATGTTCACAACCTAATGTTGAATTAATTTAATTGAGTAATTCAAGTTTTCTTAATATCCTAGAACTTTGACCAATCTCCATTTTAAATTAAGAGTTATAACAAAAAATTAAAAATAATATAATTTTTTAAGTAAAGAATGAAATTAAAGTTAAAAAAACTTACCAAGTTACAAATTTTTTATCATAAGTTATCTTTTTATAGATGGTATAAAAAAATTCTATAAACTTTATCACCTTTCATTACTTCTCATTAAAAGAAATAAAGTCATTATTAATCTCATTAAAAAGTACATGTATAATATTAAGATGCTTGTGTGTGTGTGCACGCGCGCACCATCCTTTTAGAAATTAAGTGAAAAAATAATTAATAAAAAATAATTGATATGAAAGTGCTATAAGTACTACACAGTAGTTATTAAAGAGCTAAACCAAGAAGCTAGAAGCAATACATAATTTGGGTAACTCATGCACAAAACTCTACATAACTAGAAGAAATACCTAATTTGGGTAAAAACATGCATAAAACACTACATAGTAGAAGCAATGTATAATTTGTCTAACACATGCACAAAACACTACATAACTCAATAACATTTTAAAGACATAAAACCTATGACTCTCCTATTATGTATATAGAAGAAAACACCTTAAGATTTACAAAATGTTAAACCAAACAACGATCGATGATGGTGTGTCTAGAGTAGTAATAGCGAATCTACACCAGTGAGTTGAATCTTCACATTGCCATTGCAGTCCTATTCCTACAAATTTCAGTATAGCTAAGTGTAATGAAGATTTAGTAGTTCTTATTGATCAATCAAATCTATAGTTCTATTATAGGGAGCTAGATTATTCTATGTCCTTTGTTTGAACTAGCAGAATTTCTCTTATCCATGTAAATGCATCTTTTGTGAAGCTCAAGAAAGATGTTTATCATATATCCATCCAAGAATTTTTATACAAGGCTTTAAGATTTCTCGTTAACTAACTATTAATAGATGCTCTTAAGTCATATGCCATGATAAAAACATTTTCATAAATTACTTTTCAAGTTCATTGTAATCAAGATTAAGAAATCACCATTTGAAAAGTAATCAGAAAGTATTTATTCTTCATCCTTAGAATATAAATAGCCGATATACGGTGACTAGGTTTTTATTGTCCAAAAAATTTCTTTTCTTGATATGAATATTTTTAAAATCATTTTAATTATGTTCACAACTTGATGTTGAATCTATTAAGTATTTCAAGTTTTCTTCATATTTGAGCATTTTTACCAATATTCACCATTCATTTATATTTTAAAGTAAGATTTATAATATAAAATAAAAATAATATAATGTTTTTAAGTAAAGAAAGAAATTAAAATTATAAAAACTTATTAAGCAACAATTTTTCTGTCCTAAGTTATCTCTTTGTGGATGATCTAACAAAATTCTATAAACCTGATTACCTTTGATTGTTGCTCATTGAAAGACATAAATTTGTTTTTCAATCACATCAAAGGGTTTTTAAATAAATTTAAATATATATATACGTATGCATTTCCATGTGCATGTGTGTATGTGTGTGTCAATTTTTTAAATTAAAAGCAAATGATTTAATAAGAAGTAGTAACATATGAAAGTGCTATATATAATAAAATAGTTACAAAAGAAAAAAACCAAGAAGTTAGAAGCAATACATAATTTGTGTAATACATGTGCAAAACAATACATAATTCAATAAAAATTAAAAGACATAAAACCCATGACCCTCCTATTATGTTTGCAAAAGAAAACACCTTAAGAGTTAAATAATGTTAAACTAAACTAGGATCCATGGTAGTGTTTCTAAAGACATAATATTAAATTTAAACTAGTGAGTTGAATCTTTACATTACCATTCTAGTCCTATTCCTACAACTTTGAGCCTAGCTATGTGCAAGGAAGATTTAGTAGTTCTTGTAGATCATTTAAATCTCTAGCTCTTCTAAAGGGAGCTAAAGAATTTCATGTCATTGGTTTTAACTAGTGGCATTTCCCTGATCCACCAAAGTGCTCATTTATGAAGCTTAAGTAAGATACTTATCACATCTCCAATCAAGAATTTTCGTACAAGGCTTTAATATTTCTCCTTAACTTATAATGTCTCCAGCCAAGAATTTTCATAAAAGAATTTATTTGTCATGATAAATACATTATTTTATAAATTACTTTTCTAAGTTTTTTGTAATCAAGATCAAAGGATCATTCTTCCTCGATAATTAAAAAATTAGTGTGGTCAATGCATTCAATATTAATTAGATCATATATTCTTCTTTTTACTCTATGTTATGAAATCGTAACAGAAAAATTAAAAAGTTAATAAAATAAAATAAATTAAAAATGATGCATTATTCATCCTTAGATTATATGTAACAATTATATGGTGATTGGCTCTTCGTTGTCTAAGCACTTACTTTTTTTCATATGAATATATTCAAAATCACCGTAATTAGATTCATAACCTAATGTTAGAACTATTTTCTTAAGTAATTCAAGTCTTTTTTAATATTGGAGCACTTTTACCATTCTTTATCATTCATCTATACTTTAAACTAAGAATTAAAAAAAACTTAAAAATAATATAAGGTGATAAGTAAAGAACGAAATTAAAATTACAAAAACTTACTAAGCAACAAATTTTCTATCATAAGTTATCTATTTGTAGGCGATTTAATAAATTCTATAAATTTTATTACCTTTAATTACTATTCATTAAAAGAAATAAAATTATGTTAAATCACATTAAAAAGTTCACATATAATATTAAGATATATATGTATGTATCATTTTTTATAAATCAAAGGAAAATAAATTTGTTAAACTTATATGGCACCTACAAGGGGCGGTGAATTAGGTACTTAAAATTTTTTAAAAAAATATGTGAACCAATTTTAAAAGATGCTAAAAATACCCCAATTAACCATTTTAATCAAGCAATGCAAACTAAACAAAATAAACTAAGTACATAAAAATAAAGAGAGAGGGAAGAAGGACATGATATGATTTATTCTAGTTAAGAGCTATCCACCTGTCCTACGCTTAATTCCAAATACCACTATTGAGATTTTTACATTATTGCAATAAAAAAGAATACATCATTAGATAATATAATCCTTTTCAATGATAAAGGGTAATCTCTTACTCTTTTCTTTTTTTTAAGCTAAAAAATAACATCTCAATCTCACATGAACTGTTCTTGAAGAAGGTTTCACTTAATCTCAATTTAGACTATAAAAGAGGCTTGTAAAGATGAATGCACAATAAAAACTCTTGAAATGTATCACACATAAACATACCACATAAGAACTCGCAAAACGTTAGTTTAAACGCTCAAGAAAACTCAAACAACTTCTTAGATAATTCTTTCATATTTTTTGATAAAACTATATATAAACACACACTAAAACAATCTATTTATACACAAAAATGGTCAAAATAGCCATTGCTCAAAGGATCTAAAAGATTACAGACAATGAATAATATTATCTTTGTATAATCTTATCGTTACTTATCTCACACTCTATTTTCGTAACATTCAGTCGACCAGATCTATATTAATCAGCAACACTTCGGCTCAAAACAACTAAATCTTAACCCAAACCTAATACTAAATAAAATTCAACAAATGTTAATCCAACCCAGACACTAAGGTTATATTTAAGCTAAAACTTCCATCTAATTCGTAATTCTTTCTAATTTTCTAATTTTTTTAGTTCAAGTATTCTTTTCAACTAAATCACAAATTAAGATGATTTTCCATACACAAACACATCAAATACATAAGTGTTCTTGATTATGCACCTATATGAATTTCTAAGTTATGTATGCAAATATGCATGTATAAGCCTCTTAAATAACCAAAATGGAATTAAGCATGATTTTAATCTTAACCTAAGGTCTTCATAATGTTCAAACAAGTTCCAAGACTCTTTAATCGAATACACTCGAATTTTGCTCTGACATCATTAAAATAAGGTGGAACTTGCCTTGGTTCAACAACCTCCACTTTTTGGTAATAACAAAACCATATGATATTATTTACAAAAGAACATCAATCAATATAAACCAGAAATCATATGAACGACATTCTTTTGGACATTCTTTTGAAAAACTCCCCTTAAATATATCAATTTGAAAACATCATAATTACAATTTTCAAAAACTAACTCTCTCTAATTTTATGCTTTAAAAGTAGAAACCATAGAAAAGTAAAAGTAACCCCCCCCACATGGAACCTAATATCACAACTCTCTAAATGAAACATAATATAATCTAACTATCCCTTATTTTAGAATCATTAAAAAAATTCACAATTTTAATACTCACCATTATAAAAAAGAGATGATACAAGGAGCATATTAAGTTTCATAAGAAGGAGTCAATGTTATAAATATATCCAAAATGTCATAACTCAAAGGTATCGAAGTACATATCAATGGTTAAGAAAATACTAACAACTCAGAACAAATGACTCTAAGGAAGATCTAATGAAGGCAAAGGAGGAAGTTGAGATATGATCTTTTGGAGTAAGGTGTTATGCTCATGAAGTATAAAGGTATGCTCATCAATCTAATGCCTTATAGGGTCAAACTCCCAATGAAGAGATGTAATATTGGGCTCAATATCATATGGAGAAAGGGGAGGTCCAGAAAATGCACCTTCATCATCAAAATGTATAAGGGTAGTTTGACTGGGAGGAGGCACATCATCATTAGGAAGAATAAGAGTGGCAGAACACTACTATCACTGATGAGGTCAAGTTGTGTGACTATTAATAGATTAAAATCCCTACATCTTAGAGATTTTTTTATCAAAGAATGAATGAAAATCAAATCATCTTCCATAAGAGAGACTTGGAAATGTTGGAAGTTGTGACCAAGGATAACAGAATAAGGAATATTTTGGCTCTTTTTCTCTGAACGAACAAAATGAATCATGTTGTGCAAGATAAATCAATTATATGGATTTTCTCACTGAACATCAAGGTATAGAGAAACCAAAGATCATCATAGCCAAAATCATTATAGTGACCACTAGATAAAAGAAAGTTGTATTTGATGAACAAATGATGGAACTTTGGGATAGCACTCAAATTTCTCACATATCTAGGTTTTTAAATAATGCCTTCCTTACTATTTAATTCAAAGGTGGTTTTGACTCAGGTAGTTAAAGTATGAAGGGTGTCATTATGTTTATATAGACAACCATAATGAGAAAAGTCTAGAGGAATTTGAATTCTTAAAATGTCATTGATGGAGTCTCTAGAAAGGAGAATGGAAACATTTTCATCTTTGGAAATAATAACATACTTATTATTCTTTATATGCTCTCTGGGGTTGTAAAAGAATAGTATGAAACTAGTGGGATAGATCCTAAAAGAAAGTTTGAGGAGAGATTCTCACCTTTGATCAATGAATAACTGAATGAGATCATTTTTCTTAAACAGATTTAACTGAGTAGGAGCAATTAAATTATTTTCATGAAGCTTCCTAGAAGCATAATCTTGAAACTGGGGAGAATCCATAACAAAGTATTTATTCCCTTGATTGACCCGAGTTCTCCTACTTCTAGAGGTACCAACACCTAAGTTCTAACAATGGTAAGAGTTCAAATAAGGGAAATTTGACATATACTTAAGAGAAAATCTCTAATAATAACAAAAAACATCTAAGGAGAGGCTCTA
Organism: Pinacopodium congolense; assembly: GCA_028565735.1. NCBI lineage: Eukaryota > Viridiplantae > Streptophyta > Magnoliopsida > Malpighiales > Erythroxylaceae > Pinacopodium > Pinacopodium congolense. The sequence continues at coordinate 239 of JAOXYD010066748.1, read as the reverse complement.
AGAATGGAAGAAGTGCATGAGTATCTCTTTATCTATTGTCAATAATATAACTTGCAAAAAACATTAGGCAAGCATATTAATGACCAAATGCTCAATTATTTTCTAAGCCTAAAATGCTCCTATATGAAAGCATGATATGCAACTTGATAACTTCAAAGCATTTAAGAATTAAAACATATTTAGAAAAAAAGTAAGTATCCTTTAGAAGCATTTGAAAATTCAAAATCTTTTGATATAAA
>JAOXYD010066727.1:0-12775 GCA_028565735.1 Pinacopodium congolense | reverse complement strand
TCTTCTCATCTTTTCTGGAGTGTGGCGTCAATATCCTTCTTCTTATCCTTTGTTTGTGTTTGTTATAACCTGATTTAACTTTCTTGGAGGTACAGATCTGTCTTACTTGTTGTGGGTGTCCAGAATTAATTTGGGGTTTACATCACAAAGAATACAGAAGTTGGGGCAGCGGTCAAATCTGAGCTGTCCCTAGTAGCAAGCTTCCCTTTGAGAGGTCATCAAAGAATAAACCTGTGTCTAGGGAGAATGAAATTAGAACAAACCAACTAATAACTAGGGAAATAACCAGTAGCAGGGTGAAGAAATTGATACACCACAGCATTAGAGAATTTCTTAAAGGGCCCCACCTATTTTAAACAATCACTTTGATGAAGGTTAAGGGAGTAAGGGATGGGGATCTGCTTGAGCTCCAGCATCAAGCCATCGCTAACCACCATTGTAGATAATATTGGCAACCTTACAACCCCGAGGAAGGTTAAAGTCATAGATAATTTGAGGAGAGTAAATATGAAGGAGGATACCAGTAGGGTGCCAACGGTCAATCCAAAGGTTTTAGCTTGCCCATCTCCAATCTTAAACTAGAATTTGTGAATGAAGGAGTTTTTGGTTTTAATAATTTTCTTCCAGTTCCATGAATCTTTATGGGAAGGAGCATAAGACCAAAAGTTTTTGGATTTGAGGATCACACTACGAACCTATTTTACCCATAATGCTTCCTCATCAGAGAAAACAATCCAAATCCTCTTAGCAAGAAGAGACTTGTTCCATAGCTTAACCAGCTTGATGCCAAGGCCATCCACTTGCTTAGGAGTGCAAACCTTCGTGCAATTATCCTTTGCATGATGATAGTTATTAGAAGTACCAAACTAGAGGAAGTATGAAATTTTCTTCTCTATCTCTATGGAAATGCTTGCAGGGAGCAGAAAAGGGTAGACCAGAATATGTGAAATGATTTCAAAATAGAAACTAGTAGTTGAAGTCTACCAACAGAGGAAAGAGAGTTGGAAGCCCAAAAAAAAATTATATTCTCAAACTTGAGAAGGAGACAATCTGCCCTATAAAGCTTGGAAGTAATAAAAGGTAAATACTTGATATGAAGAGGTTTAGCCCAATTCCATGAAGTTTTGAGACAAGGCTTGATACGTTAGAAGCAGAGGGGGCCACAAAAGCTTGATCTTGAAGGAGTTAATTGAAAATATAGAAAGAGAATACAAAAATGTTAAGGCATGGAACAAGGTATGAATAGATGGGGAATCAACCTGATAGAAGAGCAACAGGTCATCCGCAAAGAAAAGGTGACTGAGCCGCAATTCCTTAGACTTCTAAAGAAAGAAGCATTTGTAGTGTATAGAAATATCAAAATCTATAATCTGGGTCAAGAACTTCATGCAAATAATAAATAGGTAAGGGGACAGGGGGTCTCCTTGTCACATGACACAAAGGGACTTAAAGAAAGGGGCAGGTTCCCCATTAACTAGGACAGACAAGGTGGAAGTAGAGATATATTCCAGCTTCCAGTGTATAAACAACTCTAGAAAGCCTATATGATGTGAATAGTTTAGGCAACAAAGCTCCTCTAAATAGAATCATAGGCATTTTTCAGATCATTCTTGAAAGCACATTGACCATGGCCATTATCTAGGTGGTAATTAAGGAGAATTTCCTGAGCAAGCAAGATATTATCCCCTATTTTCTTACCTTGTAGAAAGGTTGATTGATTGGAACTGATTAAGGAAGGAAGGATAGGTTGAAGCCATTTAACCAAGAGCTTGAAAATAACTTTGTACAACATATTGCAATAATAGATGGGACGAAAGCCAATGACCAAGGTAGGGTGATTAGATTTAAGGACCAAGGTGATGAATCTAGCATTGATTTCCTTCAATAGTTTACCTAATTTAAAGAAGTGAAGGATGGCCTCAGATAAATCCCTCCCAAATATTTTCCAATATTGTCTGAAAAATGCCCATTAAACCCATGCCCATAGGCTTTATTAGGATTAAAGTTGAAAATTTTGTCTTAATATCAGCACTAGTAAAGGGTCTATTAAGGACTCAGATAAAAGAGGGTCAAGCTGGCACCAAATGTAATACCTAACCTTTGAAGAACCAAAGGAGGAGGTCTAGTAGTCCTCATAAAAGTCTTGAAAAAATCAACCAGAAGGTCTCGAATAGCCGAGGGATCAATAATTAAGGCATTAGAGCTATCTTGCGGGGAATAAATGGAATTATTATTCTATCTTAGCATAAGGGAATTGTGAAAAATTAATTGATGTAAATTAAATTGATGTAAACTTTTTGACGTTTTGAAATTTTAGTTAATTGATGTAAATTCATCAATATTTATTTGCCTAAACATTTATTTAATCTTTATAAATGTTTAATTTGTAGATTGATTGTGATAATTAAAGAAAGAGCTATACAATGGTCAAGCCAACCACCATATAACTTCCAAGCATCTTGCAAATAGCTTCCCAACACAAGACATATACAGTAGTCTCTAGCACGCCATATAGTGCCAGGAGACGCAATTTTCCAGCAGACCTTCAATTGTTGTGGCTAGTTGTCTGCTCCACTTGCAACTACTACTCTCTTATAAAACCAGGGGCCTATCTAAGCTTCAGAAGCAGATAGTTTAGGGCCATAAACCTATTTTATTTAGATGTTTTTCAAGTTCAACTTGGCATTAGGTTAGTTTTCTTTAGGTTTTGTTTCAATCTTTGAAAATTCAATTTGCAAGTTCTGTTTGTGAGTTGCAGAGGCTATAATCACGTGGTTCAGAGTTATATTAGCATCTCATAATCTTTTTGGTGAATTTTAACTCTTATTAATCTAATGTATTCTTCTTATTTTTGTTAATTAATCAAGGTTTATGTTATTTAAGTTAATTATCTTGTAATCTTTGATTAATTTATGTGTTGAATGTTTAATTTCAGTAAGCTAGGTTGTTAAATATATTTATTTATGGTTAAATGTGTTAATTAATGATTAATGTATGATTAGTAAGTTAATCTTTTTTATTGAATGCTTAATGCTTAATGCTTATCCTAATCTGATCACTTAAGATAAAAGTCATTAGATAATCTAGGATTCAAGAAATCTACTCAAGTTATTGGACAAATCAATAAATAGTATGGTTTAAATCAATCCATGATCAAACTTAGGTTAATCATGAGGGTACTTGTCTTGAAATAAGGAAATTTAGGACTGGATTTCTTGAACTTTAGGCTTATTACCTAAGTTTAATACATGACCAAACTTTAGGATAAGACTAATAGAGGTAAGCTAGTAACTTATCCATAGTGCTATCTTGATTTAGTGAGGACACCCTAAATTAGGCATCACTAATCCATCAATTAAACTATTTTACAATTGATTGGAAGCTTTCTAGGTTTTGTATAATTAGTTTTGTAACTTTTTTTAATTTCTTAATTTATAATTCAATATTCTATAGATAATTATAACTCAATTGACCTAGAACTTACATCATATAAACTTCCTCATGGGATTGACATTCGGAGTCTTAAATATACTCCCCTAAATTACTTATTACAACTGGTGCACTTGCTGAAAAGTTGGACTTGAATAAGTTATAATTTATATATTAAAAGATAGATTTATTTTAGCTAATTTTGTTATATGACTGACCATAATCAAATGTTTAACACCTTTGCCAAAAAGTAATTATAATATCAGGAACATATCCGTGTCAATTACTCTAGAGATTTGTTGCTTATGTTTTTTTTTCTTATATTGTTTTTATGTTGTCTTCTTATATTGTTTTTATGTTTTTTTATCTTTAGATTAGCAATTTTTTCTTTATTTAGTTTTGTTGTCATCTTTATTTTTTACATAAAAAAGAAAGATAGATTAAGAGAATAAAGAAGTCTATACAAGGTAGGTCTAAAGACATTGAATAGTTGAGACCCTAAAGGGAAAAAAGGAAAGAAAGCAATGCCAAACTACACCAACTGTCTTAACTAAAAACCAACTCACGAGCTTATAACCTAAGGCCTAAAAGACAAAGTTTGGACTGGCCAAAATCAGGGCCCTCATATTACATCCAAGAGGTCTGCCATATTTATCAAACACAGATTAAGTTCAAAGATGTGGACCTGCACCTTTAGTTTAACCTTTTCTTTGGCCGACTTGTAAATAGGGGTTTTAGAGCGTTTTCATGGAAGCTTTGAAGTCATCATTTTGCAGCTCTTCCTCTTTCAAGAGGTGGAAATCTAGCCATCCTTATTAGAAGTAGAGTTACAATGTTGTTACCTCGAACCTTGACGAATAATTGGATCTGGATTGGGATAGTCCTTCGGGGGGAACTAGACCTTGCTTTTGCACTGTCCTAGGAGTTTGCAAATCTGGACATAGCTCCAAAGTGCTCATCCTCGTCAAACTCTTTCAAGTCCTAGATTTGAATAGGCTAACTTTTGGTGGAAAGGAGCTCTTCTTAGAGGCTCTCCTTTTAGAGTAAATTCTTTGTAGTAGTGCCTCCCACCGAGAATGAAAAACCTCTATATGAGCACCTAATAATAGAAAAAGAAGTTAGGGGCCTATAACACATAGCAATTAGCTGCTTAGCTGCAGTGGAGTTTGATATTGCTGTAGTGAAAACTAGCAGTATTTGGATGAAACGAAAGAAATATGTATCTCACTAACTAGGAAGTATGTTTTAGGAGTTGTTGCACACTGGTTTAACTATCCTTGAAAGTTTTTTCATTCCTCTCCTTTAAAAATATTAACTAAGGTTAAATCAGTAGACTGTCTTTGAGTAAGCTGAGTTATCCAGTGACAAGTATAGAGAATGAAGCCAGGGTTCAAGTATAGTGACAAGCATGAGCTTATACCAGAGGCAATGGGAGTGCTCACAATTGAAGAAGAGGTGATCATGGGTTTTTGTGTCAGACTTGCCTAGATTCCACAAGGTTAGGCACAATATGTAACTCAGTTTGTCCTTAGTTGCTAGTTTTCCTTTGATTGCTACCAAAGAATAAAACCATGTTTGGGAAAGTTATTTGTTGAACAACTAGTTTTGCATACGAAATGGGATTTGTTAGATGGGTAAGAAACTGATAAGCTTACTCATTTGAGAAGCAATTAGAACTACCGACCCATTCAATACAGTCTTACCGAAGTTATGAGGTAGGTAGGGTATCACTAAACTCTTTAAGCTCAATGATCTCAGGAGAGTTTGTTTAGGGTCAATTCTAGATGTTATTGAGGATGATACTAGACACTTTACCACTTCTATTCAACTCAAACTTATAAATAATGTAGCTAGAAAAGGTATCCTATAGAATGCCAGGGTGTCATAAGTCAGACCATAGGAATACAAACTACTCGGTCCTAACTTTAAATCTGAACTTATGAATGAAAGTATTTTCAGTCCTCAAAATCTTCTTCCAATTCCAAGAATCCTTGGAAGAAGGTTAGTAAGACCAGAAAAAAAAAATTTAAGGGTGAAACTGTGAACCCACCTCACCTTGAGGGCTTCTACATCAGAAACAAGGATCCAAATCCTCTTGGCAAGGAGAACTTTCTTGTAGGGTTTAAGGAGCTTAAGGCCTAGGTTGTCACCATTCAACTTAGGTTGGAAGCTCCTCCCTCTAACTTTAAAATGATGGCTAGAAGTTGGGGATCCTAACTAGAGGAAGTTCCTCACTTTTTTCTCAATCTCTTTAACAACTGCACCTTCAGTTTATAACTGAATTGACAAGTTGGAGTCTTCCTACAAGGGATAGTGATTTGTTTATTCAGAAGCAAATTCGATTCTCAATTTTGTCCAAAAAAGGAGAACAATCTACTTTGGTTAGTTTGGAGGATGATGAGAACCAAGGAACCAATGTGCAAATGGTTATTAAAGATCCTTTAGTACATTCCAGATGGTCTAATTGCAAGGTCAAGGGCTAAGAAGATGAATGAAGCACTTAATGAGCCGATTCAAGATATTTGCACCAAACAAGTTATTTTGGGACCAAAGAGAAGTCTTGAAGATGGAACATACAACCCAGGTATTATTAATGTTGCCCAAGTACTTAGTGGGTATACATTAGAGTCAATTTGGTCATAAAAAGGGCTGATTAGCCCACTAAGGCTGGGTAGTACGAATTTAGGGCAAATGGGCATACCAAACAGTCTTGTTTTTCACTTCTTTTGTTAGGTTTAGACCTAGGGTGTATACATGTGTATCTTATGTATTCAGAAACAACTTTTTATGAGAATTGAGAGAAACTTCTCTTGGGTTCTTCATTGAACTGCAGAATTTATCAAGATTGATTTAATCTTGGGGCATTCAAACCTGACTTATCACTCCCTCTTCTCATCTATTTTAGAGTGTGGCATTCATATCCTTCTTTTTATTCTTTGTTTGTACTTATTGTGACTTGATTTAGCTTTCTTGGATATGGAATCTTAACTTACTTGTTGTGGATGTCCAGATTTAATATGGGGTCTGCATTAGTTGGTATTAGAGCTTTGGCCTTAAAATCAGGTTGGATTCACCATTTTCTTATTATCTATTAAAAAAAACAATTTTTGGTGGTTTGTTCTCTTTGTTCATTTTTGTCTTTTCATTTTCCTCTTGTTACTTCTTCATTTTTCTAGGTAGATTCTATAGGTTTGTGTTCTTTTTTCGTTTCTATCTTTTTATTTTCCCCTTGTTTATTTTTCATTTTTTGGGTCAAATTCATTTTTCTAGGCAGATTCTCCATTTGTGTTCCTTGTTTGTTTGTGATTCTTCATATCCTTAAAGTGTCTTTTTATGCTCTAACTCTTTCAGATATCTAATTGTTATGTTCGAATGTCTATTTGTGTTGTTGGCTTCAGTTTATAAGAATTTTTTTAGGTAACAGAGCTTATTCTGACTCCAACTTAAGTTATTATATTCTAATTTATAAAAAAAAAAGAAAGGGAAAAAACGAAAAAATCAAAAAGAAAGAAAGAAAGGTGCAAATCAGAATTGGTCAACCTTGATAAAACTTTAGTTTTCTGTGTTTCCTATTTTAAATGCAACCAGATTAGTTCTTTTGTTTCTTGGGCACAATAGTCACTATATTATCAAGTGAACACCTATTGTTATTTTTTCATTCCTACTTGTTTTTTTAGTTCTTATTAATCATTCTAAATATGTCAATTTGTTACATTCCAGTGAGTTTGTCGATTCAGGTTAAATTATCATGGTTTTGATTGGTTAGTTCTTTTAAGAGCCTAAAGAGCGAGTTTAAGTGCTAAAAGGTAGGAGGGTGAACTCATTATAAAAAAAGCCATTTAAGAAAGTAAACATGAGTGCTAAGTGACACTAATTTGAGGGAAACATTTGAGGGAGTGTTGGTGAGATATTTTTTTTATTTTTCTTATAGATTTACAAATATTACATTCAAGGATAAGTGTGTTATTAGTGAAGGTGAAAATAGTGACAACTTCATGCTCAAAGCAATGCAACAACCATTAGAGCACATTACTATTATGTTTGGAGAGAAAAGGGACAGAAAGGATAGACAAGATGCTAAAATTGCATATTTTCAAAGAGGTACATGATGTTCCTAATGATAGAAGGCAAGAGAGACATGATAATAATGAGTCATATGATGCCAATAGAGGTGATTTGGATAGATTTAACAATAATAAACGTAGAAGGAGATTTGGTGGAAGACATGATTCATATGACTGTGACTTGGGAAGCATCAAGATGAACATTCCATCATTTCAAGGGAAGAATAATCCTGAAACCTACTTAGAGTGGGAAAATAAAGTGGAGTTGGTCTTTGATTGTCATAACTATTCTAATGAGAAGAAAGTGAAGCTTGCTACTTTTGAATTCACTGACTATGCAATTATTTGATGGGATCAGATTATTTCAGCTAGAAGAAGATATCGTGAAAGACCTATTTGTATGTAGGTAGAAATGAAGACTATCATGAGGAAGAGATTCATTCCTAATCATTATTATAGGTAATTGTATCCAAAGTTGCAAGGACTTACTTAAGGTAGTAACAGAGAGACATAGCTAATGTGGTTGAGGCAAATGTTGAGGAGGATAGAGAGGTATAGCTAATGTGGTTGAGCTACAGCATTATGTGGAGCTTGAGGACATGGTTCATATGGCCATAAAGGTGGAGACGCAACTTAAAAGGAAGGGTTCCATGCAAGTTAGGTAGATTTTAAGTGCTAGTTCCCCTTGGAAATCAAATTAGAGTAAAAAGGAGAAGGTAGACTATAATTCCAAGAGTGATATCAAGCCTAAATTGGAGTCTTTGAAGAGCAAGGATGTAAGCTCCAGTAAGGAGAAAGGTAATTCTAATTTCCAAACTAGAAATAGAGATATTATGTGTTTTAAGTGTTTGGGCAGGAGGCATTTCACATCATAGTGCCGAAATTGACGTACCATGATCTTGATGAGAAATGGATATATTGAGTCTGAGAGTGAGCCTGATGATGATTTGCCACCAAATGATGTTGAGAGTGATGGAGATCAATATCCAGTGGAGGGAAAGGCCTTAGTCACAAGGTGAGAATTACGTATGCAAGAGAAGGAGGAAGATGATCACAATGCGAGAACATATTTTACACTACATGAGAACATCTTTCACACTCAATGTCATACTCAAGGGAAGGTGTGTAGCATGATCATAGATGGAGGGATTTTCACTAATGTAGCCAATGAGGTGATGGTATAAAATAGAATTTACCTACCACTAAGCATCCTAAGCCATATACTCGGCGATGGTTAAATGATAGTGGAGAAGTAAAGGCAGACAAGCAAGTTTTGTTTTCATTTTGTATTGGCAAATATCATGATGGGGTTTTGTGCGATGTCTTGCCTATGCAAGCTGGTCATATTCTTTTGGGCAGACCTTGGCAGTCATGCATGATGGGTTTAAAAATAGGTACTCTTTTTTCAATAAAGGGAAAATCAATCATTCTTTATACCATTAACACCTTAAAAAGTGTTTAAGGATTATATGAGAATTAAAAATGAGAGTATAAAGAAAAGAGAGTGTGAAATTGAGTGTACTAAAAAAAAGGAGTGCAAGAGAGTGAGAAGAGAGAAAATTTTTAAAATAGCAAAGAAAAAGGAGCAAGTGAGTGCAAAAGAGAAAGAGAGAAAACAAGTGAGTTTCTTTGCAAAAGAAAGGGATGTCAAGAGATCTTTTTATTCTAGAGATCCTATGTTTGTACTTTTGTACAAAGAGGCATTAATCAAACTAAAGACATTAATTCTTCTTTGCCAAATGTTATTGTTTTGTTTCTCGAGGAAGTTCCGAGTAGTTTGAAACTAATTCAGGAAATAGAACACCAAATTTATTTCATCCATACTACTTCAATTTCAAATAGACCATCCTATAGAAGTAATCCCAAGGAAACAAAGGAACTTCAACAGCAAGTTAAGGAACTTATAGCTAAGGGATATGTGAGGGCAAGCACGATTCCATGTGTTGTTCTAGTGTTACTTGTATCTAAAAAGGATGGGACATGGAGGATGTGTGCCATCAACAAAATCACTGTATAGACATCCTATTCATAGATGAGATGATATGCTTGCTGAATTGCATGGTTCTTGTGTGTTTTCTAAAATTGATTTAAAGAGTGGATATCATCAAATCAGAATGCGTAAGGGAGATGAGTGGAAAACAACCTTCAAAACAAAATATGGTTTATACGTGTAGTTGGTTATGCCATTTGGATTAACTAATGCACCTAGCACATTTATGAGGTTAATGAACTATGTTTTATGTGCTTTTATTGACAGAATTGTGATTGTTTATTTTGACCACATTCTGGTTTATAGCAAAATGTTAGATGTGCATATTGATCATTTTAAAAGTGTTCTAAGTGTTTTACGTGAACAACATTTGTATGCTAACTTTAAAAAGTGTTCCTCTTGTAGTAATCAGAATGTGTTTCTTGGTTACGTTGTTAGTGCTAACGGAATTTTAGTTAATGAAGAAAAGGGTAGAGCTATTCGTGATTAGTCTATTCCTAAAAGAATTATTGACGTGCTTAGCTTTCACGGGTTAACTAGCTTTTATAGGAGGTTTGTAAGGATTTCAGTATCATAGCAACACCATTGAATGAAATTGTGAAAAAGAATGTTGGTTTTAAGGGTGGTGATGAGCAAGAAAATGCATTCAATTTGATTAAGGATAGGTTGAGTTCTGCACCATTGCTTGCTTTTACTTGACTTTGTAAAACCTTTGAGATTGAGTGTGATGCTTCAAGTATTAGCACTGGAGCTGCTTTTTATGTAGGAACGATGTCCCATTGCATTCTTCTGTGAGAAGTTAAATGGAGCAACTCTTAACTACCCAATTTATGATAAGGAGATGTATGCATTGCTTCAGGCCTTGCAAACATGGCAACATTACTTATGGTGGTCCCAACTTATGATAAGGAGATGCATGCATTGGTTTGGGCTTTGTAAACATGGCAACATTACCTATGGTCTAAGGAATTTTTCATACATACCAATCATGAAAGGACAAGGAAAGTTGTATAAGATACATGCCAAGTGGATGGAATTAGTTGAAAATTTCCCCTATGTGATTCAGCTCTAGCCCTAGAGGTTTTGTTAGGTCAGAACTGAGGTCTCCCTCTCTAGTTAAGTTAGAGCAGTCCCCTCAACATGCTCCATGGGTAGCTAGCCCTTTTGTTGCCACTCCTTCTAGTGATTTGTTTTTGCATGACTCCCTCAAGGCTCCTCCTGCAATTCTTGCAGGCCTAGATCTTGCTAATTCTTTTGAATCTATTGGTACTTCCCTTTTACCCTTGGATTCCTTGTCTAATGGGGATTTTTTTTATGATTCCTTTGCCCTTGAAGCTCTGTGTCAACTAGGAGAACCCTATTTTGTTTGCCTTAGGAAGTCGAGACTGAAGAATTCCAATAAGATTGAGTCAATTGATTCCTCTCTCTCTTCTAGAACTATGCTTTTGTTCATAACTTTTAGCAAGATACCTATGCCAGAAGTATTTGTGTTTGTAATTTACACCTAATGTCTTGCCAACTTGTCCTCTCAGCTGCTCAATTCTTGCACCTGTCTATCTTTGTGCCTAGGTTGGGACACAATTTTATTCTTTCTTGTGTGTATGATCTTCATGATGTGCCCTCCTACCTTCCCCTTTGGCAGATGATCAAACATACCCACCGATAGTCCTCTTCCTCCCCTTTTCTCTTTATCGAGGATTTTAATACCATAGTGAACCCATCTAAAACCTCTAGACCCTCTCCCTCATGTCTGGTAGATCTTCGGGTCTGAGAGACTGCCTATTTAATTTCAACCTGGGTGACCTTCGAGCCTCTGGTAAGTTTTTCACTTGGTCCAACAAACAGACTGCTCCCAACTTTGTGGAAAAAAGTTTGAAAGAATCCTAGTCAATCCCATTTGGCTCTCGACTTTCCCTACTTCCACTAGTGTTATTGGATTGCCTCTCTTCTTTGACCATTGCCCCTTAACTCTCCTTTTGCCCGATTGTAGCAGAGGCTGCTCTCCCTTTAGGTTTTTTAACTTTCTGACCTCCTTACTAGCCTTTCTTCCTTGTGTTGCTTTGGTCTGGAGCTCTCCTATTCGGGGCACTCCTATGTTCAGAGTGGTTCATACGCTTAAGGTTGTCAGGCTAGAGTTGAAGTCCTTGCAGAGGGAGACAATCTCGAATGTTGATCTTCATGTTAAGTAGGCCTTAATTCATCTATTGTTCACCTAACATTCCCTTGACAGGTAGCCCTCCCCTTCTCTTCAGTAGACTAAGAAAGTTGATCTTCAAGCCTATTATTCTGCCCTTGCTCACCAGGATGCTTTTTATAATCAGAAAGTGGACATCCAATGGTTGAGGGAAGGGGATAATAACACTAAATTCTTTCACAATTCCCTCCTACTTCATAGGAATCTCAACTCTATATAATCTCTTTAGGATAAGTCAAATACTATTCTTACTGATCCACTTGATATTAGGAAGCATCTAGTTGATTATTTCAAGGCTTCTATGGTGACTCCTACTCCTCCCTCTTCATTTCTTTCTTGTTTAGCTACTTTCATTCGGAGTCGCCTTGATCCTCAACTTGCTGAGTCTCTTACTACTCCCTTCTCCCCTAATGACGTTAATTCATATTTTTTCAGTTTTCATTCTAATAAAGCCCCTGGGGATGGGTTCAATGGTAACTCTTTCTTACAGGCTTGGGATCTTTATAGAAGGCACCTAACTGAAGTGATGTTGAATTTTTTAAGTTTAGGAAATTGCTGAAGGAAGTCAATGCTACTTTCATCACCTTGGTGCCCAAATCTGCTCACTCGACCTTGGTTTCTAATTTTTACCCTATCTCTTGTTGTAATTTATTGTATAAAGTTATGATGGAGATCAAGCATTACAAGTGACTTCTGGCAAGATAGAAGGAGTGGGACATGTTGCAAAGCTTGGACAAGCTCAACAAAGTGATATTAGGGCAAAAGATCCATTAGACCTGCTAAAGAGGCTCTTAACAATCTAGTGGTGGATCTATATGCAAGAGAAGAAGCTAAAACCCTTGGAGACACGTCAATTAAGTTTATAATGATGACTCAAGGATTGGAGCAATGTGTTGAACTTGTTGAAGAAGGATGAACCTATTGCACAACTTGAAATAGCCCACTTGATACAACTAGGCTGTTTTAATCATCTTTTGGCCAATTGCTTGTACTTCTTATTTTATTTATTTAGAATGTTTAGTTATGCTATTTAAGACTTAAATAAGTGGATTCTAGCCTTAAATAGGCCTATTTATGTTTTGGGTTTGTTTTGGGCCT
>JAOXYD010066719.1:0-12776 GCA_028565735.1 Pinacopodium congolense | reverse complement strand
TCAAATAACTTAAAACAATTCAAACACAAGATTTGACCTATGAATTGAGATGATATGCACTTTTGAAACTTCAAATGTAATACATGATCAAACTTAAGCCCTTAGGTCAATTGAACACTAAGTAAAACTTACAGACATATTTGAAATAACCTATCTAAGGTCTTGGAACTTCCAATTCATTTGAATTGCCATTATCTTCAATTTTGACCTTCAAACTCCAAGCTTTCCATATTGGATTCTTCTTGAAACATACTTATCTTTAAGATTAACATCATGAACTCAAACCATTAGTGATTAAGTATGTTTTGTTATCATCAAAACCAAGATTGGAACCTCCCTTGGTTTAACAATTTATTTAAGAAATCCTTAAACAAAATAGGATGACACTTTGAAAATAATTTTCAAATGTTATTAATAAAATCAATTATTAATGGTAGAGAAATAATATGTTAGACTAAAATAGAATAAGCACTAATTCTATAATTTATGTCTAATCAAAATATTGTATGACAAAAAAATTAAATTATATAAAAAAAATTATCCATATGCAGGTTAAGTTAAAACTATTTTAACATTCCTAATATTTGGTTGGTCATAATATGTTGTTAGATAACAATCTTGATCTATAATTATAAATTATTTAATTAGAAAATTAAAGATAAATTTAAAAGGATTTTAATTTTTTTAATTCAAATTATGAATTAGAATTTTAATATATATTCATTTATAATATATTAGAAACCAAATGAGTCACACATATATATCAACTGAGAAGAGCAAAATAAATTAAAATTTGACTTAATTGTGAAGTTTTAGAAACTTCAGAGTCAAATATATGATATTTGATTATGTTAAGATCAAATAATAATTTTAATTAAAGTGATACTTTAAATGTAATTATGATTAATTTTAATATTAATAAAATCTTATATTTTTTTATATAAAAGGAAAAAAACATAAGAGTGGCTAGCACTTTTCATTTGCTCCCTCTCAAGAGTTAACTTTCTTTAAAAGTTGATATGTGGATATCATTAAAGATTGAATACTTGCGTGGCTTAAGTGGTTCTTTCGTTAGGATTCAAGAAGAAATACGACCGTAGATCAAATTTCATAATAAGGTACAAATTTATATTAATAATTTATTATATTTATGATTTAATCTTATTAAAATTTAAAGTGATCTTGGCTTATAGGAAATTGAACTATATATATATATATTTACTTTCACTATGCGCGATGTGCTCAATTTCCCTATTATTCTCTCTCTTCTTAAAGAGATAGTATGTAATAGAACAAAAGATAGTAGAATATTGTAGAGTTAGATGATTTCCTCCCTTTAAATCTTGTAGCTTTTTATTTTTCTTTTATTATAAATTATTTTGTATAGTGGGGGTCCAAACTTCAAATTGCAAAAGTTGTATTATAGAGATATTATCCTTGTTTGGACATCACTAGCTTTTTTCTCCTTGATGTTCAACTTGTGGCTACTACTTATTGGCTTTTTCTCTCTGTCTAGGCAATCTGAGAACTAATATGAGATTACTTGCCACTAGAAATCTTCTTAATTTGTGTTATCCACTATAAGATCTTGGTGGTTGTTAATGTTATTGTCTTGATTGTTAATGAATGCTCTATAAAGGTGATTATCCAGTTGAACATCATTGGTCCATATATTGGCAAATTAATCATAATTAAATTATGGATGGCTGAAAATATTTTATATTTTTTAATAAATATCCTTTACAAGAAATAATTAGAAAAATCAAGAAGAGTCAAAACAACCTTTATTAATGAAATTTAGAGATCTTTTCTTTTTGATAATTATGTAAACTAAAATTGTTCACATGTTTAGTTTTTAATAATACTTATAGAACCAAACTTTGGGAGAAATTTAACTTTTAAAAGGAAGAAGGAGAGAACTAATATCTTATTTAATATCTTCTTTCTTTAGAGAAAATAAGTTTTTCTCTTAAATTAAATTTAAACATAAATTATAATTAATATCTTACTTTAATTATAATTTAATTTTAATTTTAATAAAATCAATACCATATATTTTATTTTTAAAATTTCTCAAACTCCACAATTAAATCCAACTTTATTTTAAATTAATTTTTCTCCTTAATTAATCATTATGTGTAATCCACCAAACTCCTAATATATTAGTAATGATTATAAATTATCATTAAAATTATAATTAAATAAATTAAAACTTCTTTTATTTTAGATTTAATTCTCCAGTTAAGCAATTAACAATCATAAATCAAGATTAATATCTAACAATATACCGTGACCACCCAAATGTTAGTAATATCAAAGTAGTTTAATTTAAATTATCCTTACATAGTTATAATGTATAATCTAATTCTTTCATCATCTAATATTTTACGTGAAAATAAAGCATATGCGTAGTGTCAATTTTAATTAATTTGAATCATATTCATTATTTTGAATTAGTAATTGGTTTATAATTGATATTAAAAAATATTTTCATAAAGTTTGAAATCACACCAAGTTTAAAGGTACTGAATGTTATAAAGAATAAATTCTTTAACAAGTTTACAATATTTAATGAATAAAAAAGCAAAATATATTCAAAACTCTTAAAAATATGTAACTCAGACATGTCTTTATTGATTAGAAATGTCTCCTTTATATAGGGGGAACATAATGAATATGGAAGACATCCTAATTACAAGTGTACTAAGGATTTTTTTTAAAAGTAAAGTGTAATAAGGATTCTTACATAAATTAGAACCTTAACTACTAATATTACCATAATTGAAGCTTTAATATCTCCTATTCACTTAGGAAACTAACTACTAGTTTTACTTTGATTATAATTCTAATAGAATATTGAAATTAGGACCTAGAAATCTTATTTAAGTTTAGCACCATAATAAGTCCAAATTTAAATAGCAAATTATCAAACAACTATAGGAACTAATTACATTTTGAGATTTATAATTAAGTAAAGTATAACTCAATTATAATATAATAAAAAAGTTATAATAATTAAAAATCATTAAAGCATGATATTCGTATTAATTTTATAAGTTTTTGTTTCCAACTCTTCTCAAGCTGTAGCTTTTGTAATTAATTCAATAAGCATATAAAATTAATCTACTTATTGACTACTTATGCTCACATCATTTTGAGAAAGTATCCACATCATGGTCTTCTTGATTAGTTTACTGTTTAAAGTTAATATAATGGTCTTACTAACTTTGTTAAGATTATTAGAGATATTGTTGTAAGTGAAACTATCTTGAATAAGTCAATGACAACTGTCGTTGACATTTTGAGCAGGCTTAAATTGAAATATGAATGGTTTATGATGGACAAAATTTAGATAAATAAGTAGAGCTACCACTAGTAAAAAAAAACTGAAGGAAAAGGAATTATAAAGTCCTAATCTTAAAAATGAAAGTTTGGTGGTTAATTATAAGAAGGGAAAGGTGTTAGGCACCTTACCCTATCCATTTAAATAATTACTTTGATCTCTAAACAATTATGAAAATTTAAGGAGTTTAAACTAAAATGATTTCACTTGTGAGTGTAAGAAACATGGTAAAGAAGAGAAGATATGTTGAATAATTAGAATAGATTTTAGGTCTTAAAAATATATTAAAAAAATACCTAGAATGGCTTTTAGATCTTGAAATTAAGATAAAATCTCTAGAATGGTTCTTAGGCTTAAAAATGGTTCTTAGACTTGAAATGAGTAAACTTGTAAAGCTAAGTTTTATGGTTTGAAAAGGAAAAATGCTTAGAGATGAGTCATAAAGTTGAGAGAAGAGGAGGGCACAATTTTTATTGTTCTTACTAATGGAAAAACTAAAAAAATTAAATTGTAATACTTAATAACCCTAACTATATATATATACTTAATACACCCAGTTATATATATGTATATTTATATATAGATATAAATATCTCTTATCCCTTTATATCTTTCATCTTTTTTCATTTTTAACCCTTAAAAAATGTATTATTCACGTATTTATCCTCTCCTACCGTTCTTCATTTTTGGTGACTCTAACTAGTCAAGCACCTATACTAATTAACTCCTCTCTTCAAACCCATCACAACCATACCAAAATTTTTTATGAAACTACTAGAATCATCACAATAATTAAAGAGGAATATCGATAAAATTGGTTAACCTTCGATCTATTGTCTCTAGTAGTTGCTATCAACAACATCCACCATCTGACTTACCTCAACATTTGGAGTAAAAGCTCTAAGATTCTATTGTTAGCAATCGTCAAGACCACTGTCGATCGACAAAAATTAATTAGGGCTCCAAAATTGCTTTCTTTAATTCATCCAAATTTGTTTAGAATTTGTACTTCTTACAGTTATGAAAGTTAATATACTCATTGGGAACTTTCAATTAGTATATAAATTGTTGATTTTTTAAATAAAAAATATTTTAATGACGAAAGAATATTCTAATCACTGAAGTTATTATTCCAACGACTTTTTTAGAGAAATTTTGAAAAAATTATATAAATAATACTGATTAATTTTTTTGAGAAATATAGTGAAATTCCTAATATTTTGTAAATTAAAAATTATGGAAAGTCCAAATGAGAATAAGAATAATAACCTAACTTCATAATTAGACCACCTTAATAAACCTAATAAGCCTTAAATTATTAGTTGAACACAATAGCACATGATGACACTGATCGAGATGATTCATTTCCTATTTTTTAGGTACATTAGGAGTAAGACCCACGTCACGAAGTTCAAATAGAGGAGTACATCGATTGTAAGTTCTTACCTATTTACTAATGTTGAGTCTGCACCAGGCTTTAAACATGGTTCATTACTAGTATGGATGATGGCATACTAGGTTAGGATGAATGTGCATGACATGTATACATGTATATATATATATAAGTATTTTTATCCACATATGTGTATGGAATAATATAAGCATATACATATCTATTTATATTTATACTTAAGTATACAATAGTAGATATATATATATGTTCATATATGTATATTTATACTATTGTAATATCTATCTATTTCATCACTATGATACCAAAGTATGTTTATTCAATGGGCTTTGTTATCTAAGCATATTGCTTGTATTAGTTTGAACTATATGTAATTTTGTGATTGAAATATATCTAATTAGGTGTTGGATGTGTTGTAATGTGATTATAAAAGAGGAAAAATCTATAGGACATGCCACTTAATGGATATGCATAACGATTAGATGTATATTAGTATGATCTTGAGAGGTGTTATGATGTTTCATGATCTTGAGACATGATACGAATCAATCTTAGTTGATGCTTAGCTCTTAGTCGGGTCCTTATTTAATATATACTATTGATGTGATTGTATTTTTAGATGTATTTAGTAGGAGATAGGTTGTTAGTGCCTTATTACTCTCTGTAGCCCCTTTAAACTAAGAGAGTCTTATGGATGTTATGGACATAAATGTATGACTGGACCAATGATGATACTTTACTCCTTATAGCCATTTGAGGTTTAGTATTATGGGGATTACTCTTAGAGACTAAAGTCCTACAGATATTTATTTGTGTATTGGATGTAATCTGACATGCATCATGTGTGTGTGTATATAGTAATATCAGAATATTATTATGTGCAAGCATGTTATTGATATCATTAGGTGATATGAGTTTACTCAGTAAAGTATAACTCCTTTCAAGCCTATTTTTCATGTCAGCTACCACCGATTTTGCAACAATGACTTCTAAAAAGTAGTAGTTATAGTATTCCTACTTATATGTATTTTCCTATCTACCTTTGCTTAAACTTGTACTCTAGCGTTCACAATAATATAATTGAGATTGTTATAAATTTTCTTACAATATACATTATTATAGTTGCAAAGTTAATTGTTGTATTCATTCTCAAGTGTGTACTAACTTTCTAAATACCTTAATGAGTTAAAGAGTGACGTTTTAGAAGGTATTTTGTGATAAGAGTGAATTATAAAAAGTGTATAGTGTGAGAAATGATTGTTTCTAAGTGGTTATCTTTAAGTCATTAAAAATGAGAGTTTGTGAGGTTATTGTTTAATCTTAGAAAAAAAGAGAGAAAAGTTATCATTTAGCCTTGAAAAAAGATTGTAAAGGTTATTGTTGAACCTTGACAAATGATTTGTATCTGTGATTGTTATAATAAAATTCTCAATTGGTTATTAGAGACTAGACATAGGAAAAAGTGGTCATCTTGAATCAATATAAGTCGCTTGTATTCCCTCTTCCTTTACTCTTTTAATTTTAAGCATTAATCTATAAGTTGTTTAACTTGTTTATATTATTGTTTAAATTGATTATGGAATTATTTAAGGATAATAGAAGCATCAATGATAAACCTTTTGGAATTTTTTAATTCAGTGATCAACCTTTAAAATTTTCAATTTACTGATCAACCTTTAAAAAGCTTATCAATTCAGGCAAAAACTTACACATCGTTACTTTCATACTAACTAAGCTACATGGCAAAATGCTATATAAATGTCTAAATATACAACTTTAATCTTTAAAAATTTTCAATTTAGTGACTAATTTTTGAATTTTTTTCAAATAAGGTTAATTTATTTTTTCATTACAAAAATAATAAGTGATTAATATACTAATATTTTATTAGAAAGTACTGTATAACGACTTCTAAATTTAGTTAACAAGTATTTAATTATATGTTAGACTATCTTTCAAAATATATTTAAGATTTAGACTTGTTAAATCATTAACCGAAAGAAAATAATTTATGAAAAATTTTAAATTAAATATATAGTAGCCACAAAATGTTTTTTATAAATAAATTTATATTTAAATATAATCTTAATTTATAACAAAAATAAATATAAATATAAAAAAGAACTTATTCCTTCAAAAGATTGAAAACTATTATATTGAAATAGAATAATTTTAAGTTATATTTTCAATTATAGATAATTTTACAATTTCATTATAATAGTCTTGCAATCATATTGTAAAATTATTTTTTCTAATAAAATATAAATATAAATATAATTTTAAATTAAATTAAATTATATTTAAAATATATGAAATTATAATTATAATTAAAGTTGATATTTTATAAATTATATTTTAAATTATATTTTTCATTAAAATATAATTATAGTTACAATTTTCAATTAAATTCTATGTAAAATATATGAAAATATAATTATAATTAAATTTGATATTTGATATATTATATTTTCTATTAAAATATAGTTATAATTATAGTTTTCAATTAAACTATATTGAAAATTGTAAAATTATATTTATAATTGAAAATATAATTTAAAAGTATTCTATTTCAATATAATAGTTTTTAATCTTTTGAAGGAATAATTTCTTTTTTATATTTATATAAATTCTTTCTTATAAATCAATAATATATATTTAAATCCAAATTTATTTATAAAAGATATTTTGTTGCTCCTATATATTTAAGTTAAAAGATATATTCATGAATTGTTTCCTTTAGATCCAAGATTTATTAAGTCTAAATCTCAAATATCCTTAACTAAATTTAGAAATTGTTATATAATAATTTCTAATAAAATATTGGTCTATTAATCACTTATTATTTTTATAAAGAGAAAAAAACTAATTTTAACCTAATTTGAACAAAATTTAAAATATTGGTTACTAAATTAAAATTTTAAAAAATTTGAATTTGGACACTAAATTGAAAATTTTCAAAATGTTGGTCATTGAATTGAAAATTTTTAAAAGTTAGAATTGTATCTGTGAATATCCACGTGGGAATTTTGCCTTAGCTGAATTGAAAATTTTCAAAATATTAGTCACTAAATTGAAAATTTTTTAAAGTTAAAGTTATATATATGGACATTCACATGAAAATTTTTCCATGTGGTCCATGTGGTAATCGATGTTAACTTAGTTAGTATGAAACTAATGTTGTCTAAGTTTTTTCTTGAATTGATCAAAATTTTAAAAGTTGGTCACTAAATTAAAAAAATTTTAAAGGTTAATAATTGAACGAAAAATCTCAAAAGGTTTATCACTAGTACATCTATTATCCCAATTGTTTATTTAGCTTTCACATTAAATTCGTATATTGTTTATCGAGCTGTTTAAGCTTTTGGGATAAAAGTTATCGGTGAATTTAGGTTCAATAATTCAAAAAATTCAAACCCTTAATTTACTCCCCTAAGTGCCATAAAGCCTAATAATTGGTATAAGAGCCTATGTTTCATATAAGATTACTTCTAGTAAATTAGTAAGCAAAGATTATGGCACTTTTAGGTGAAGACATAGATATACTCCTTTTGTTTAAAGGAGAAAACTTTTTGGTTTGGAAAAAGAGAATAATAGCATTCATAATAGGCAAAGTGTGCAATTATGGATGATAGTTTCACAAAACACTTCTATACCTTCTAAACCTGTAATAAATCTCCTAAACCTTTTATAATTTTTCCAATTAAATCTTAAAACTTTCACAATTTTCTCAATTAAGTCATATAAAAACTGCCTTTGATTAATTCGCATCGGTGTAGGACTTCAATAGAAAGTTTCAAATGTATAAGACTCAATTGAGAAAATGATAAAAAGTTTAGGATTACAAATATGGTTAACCCATCATCAAAATCACCTGTATTAAAACTAGTACTTGTTGGAGCTTACCATGTTATTCTTTTGATATATCCTTCATGGCTTGTTATATGGCTTTAAAAATTGGTATGGAGCTTCAAAACATGATACTCTAAGTCCTCCAATTGTTTTTGATCCTCTTCTAGTTCCAAAAGTGCTTGTAATTGTTTACCAAATCATACAAAACATACGGAATCATCCAAAACGATTTCAATATAATATTTTTCATAAATAAGCCAAATATGCACCTAAATCATATGCAAATATCTCTTAAAACTAAGATAATCATTACAAAAACATGCCCAAAATACGTATAAATCAGGTACTATGATCCTATATCTTTAGAAGTTGAATAATTTTATATGCAGTTTCAACAATTGGTATTAAGTATCATTTTAACAACTAGTATATACTAGTCTCATTTCAATAAGTTTGGATATTAAGTGTTTGTAACTTTAGAATATTAATAACTTTTTGACAACATTTAGTGCTATTTTTTTTATGACAATATAGTTTTGAAATGAAATTGTGGTTGATGATGTCCCTCTTTAAGTCTTTATGACATGGTATTTTATATTTGTCATATTGTGTTTTATTAAAGGGGAGTGTATTTATGAGAAATTTTTTTAAATGGTTTTGCAAATTCTAAAGTGAAAGTTTGTTTGATAGAAGTTAGAAAATATGTGTGAATATTTTCATATTTCATTCATTTGTATATGGGTATTGGAAGGTTATACCATTTTACATATATGTTAGCCCTATGGCACCTAAGAGGGGGGGTGAATTGGGAGTTAAAAATTTCTTGCGGAATTAAAACACTTTAAAAACCTTAGGCCAATTTTAAATATATGCAATCTCTAAACCAAAATTCAACCTAAAATGGAATGCCAACTTTATGCCAATATGACATAAAAATAAAAAAGACAAGGGAAAAGATGAACACTAAGATTTATAGAGGTTCGCCTACTCTAAAGATAGACTACGTCCTCTCTCTAACTACTTGTTAGAAATTCACTAACAACTAATCTTACTTTAATTGGGCGACGAGTAACCCTTATAAAAATCTTGGTTAAAGGCTAAGAGGAACCCAAATGAATGTTCACAAAGAAAACAAAATAATCCTAAATATACATATAAAGTAAATATTTTATACTTTGCATTAATTGCTAATCTAGAACCAATAGAATCCGATTATGAAACAGATTCAACAATCAATTCAATAAATATTTATAGTACTAAAACTGAAAATGAAATCAATTCCTTTGACTCAGATTCAACTCAATCCGAATACAACTCTTATTCAAGTGATAATTCAGAATAAAAAATTAAATGCTTATATCGATACAAGAGCTACTATTTGTTTAGCATATCAATTTGTTTTAACCACTTGGAAAATTTGAGTAAAATCATTACAAATACAAATAGTGGATGGATTAATTCAATTAATATGGTATGTTAGTTTTGATAATACAATTATTATTCAAAATTATACCTTTATAATTCCTACAATTTATCAGCAACAATCAGGAATGCACATGATTTTAGGAAATAATTTTCTAAAATTATATAGTCCTTTATGTCAATGTCTAACTTATATTACATTAAAATCTCCAAAAATAAGAAACTTAAATAAAAAATCAGTTATTTTAAAAATTTCAATATATCATAACACTTATTTTCAAAAGCTAAAACTCATTACTACCAAATTACAAGAACGTCAAATTCAATTAAATTTTCATCTAAAAAATCTTACCTCTTTACAATTAGAAGTTTGAACAATTAATTGATCAAGTCTGCAATGAAAACCCATTAGATCCAATTAAAAATCAAAATCAAGAATTAATCCAAATTCAATTAAGAAATCCTACCCAGGAAGTAAATGTTAAAAATAATATTCCTTGCACACCACAAGACGTTCAAGAATTTACAATTGAATGTAAAGAGCTACTCGAAAAACATCTTATCACTCCAGGTACAAGGAAACATGTAGCCCCTGCTTTTCATGTAAATAACCATAGTGAACAAAAATGTGGAAAACGAAGAATGGTTATTAATTATAAAGAAATGAATAAAGCCGCAATAAGAGATGCGCAAAAATTACCAAGAAAAGATTACATCATTACTAAATTAAAAGGTCACACCTGGCTTACTACTCTAGATGTAAAATCAGATTATTGGCAACTATGATTACATGAAAACACAAAATCATTAATATCATTTTCATGTACTCCACAAAAACATTATCAATGGAACGTTTTCCCTTTTGGATTAAAACAAGCACCTAGCATACATTAAAGATTCATGGATAATAACTTAGCCAATTTAGATGCATACTCATTAGCTTATATTGACAACATTATCATCTTTTCAAATAAAGATAAACATGATCATTTAGCCAAAGTAAAAACAGTTTTTATTAGATGTAAAGAAAAAGGATTAATTTTAAGTAAAAAGAAAATAAAATTAGCTCAACAAAATATTGAATTTCTTGGAATACAATTTACTTATTGATATCTAACATTACAACCAAATATTCTTGAAAAATTACAAAATTTTCTCGAACAATTAAAATCAGTTATAGAAGTACAAAATTTTTTAGGATTACTCAATTATATCTCTGATCAAGGATTCCTAAAAGATTTAGCAAAAGAACGTAAATAATTACAACTAAAATGTAGCATAAAAAAAAAAGGTCATGGAATGAATAAGATTCCAGGTCAGTCTGAAAACTTAAAGATCTTTGTAAATCTTTACCTCCTTTATATAATTATACTTCAAATGATATTTGATTAGTTCAAATAGATGTAAGTAATGATACATGGGCCAGATGCCTTTTGGCAAAATCTCCCAAAATTATTCACCCAAATAATCACTACTACACAAGCAATCAACTCCTTCGGGAGCTTACAAGCAATCAACTCCTTCGGGAGCCTACAAGCAATCAACTCCTTCAGGAGCCTACAAGCATACATCATTACTAAAGTATATAGCTTCCTATGAAGCAATCTAAATACAAACTTTGCAAATATATTAATGGTACTTTTAATACTAATGAATTAAAATACCCAATATATGAAAAAGAAACTTTAGTTTTATTAAAAACTCTTCAAAAATGGAAAATAGACTTATTACCTACTCATTTTGAAGTACAAACAAATTCTCAATATTTATTTGGATTTTCTCAATGTAATATTAAAAATAATTATAATCAAGGATGCCTCTTTCGATGGAAACTTGAATGACATCAATATAATTATACTATTAACTATATTAAGTCTATCAACAATTTTCTTGTAGATACGTTAACTAGAGAATGGAAATAATCATGAATACTCTCAACGAAATTGCAGTAAAAATATCTCTGAAGCAAAAAGAAATACACCTTACTTAAAAGCAATAACTCTATACTCTATAGAAAGAATTAAACCAATTAGAAAATGCAGCCATTGTCCTAAAAACCCAATTTCTTGAATTAATCACTCTTAAAACATCCAATTTACAAATTCAAACACCAGTTCCATTAAAACCAGACCTTTTCATCGAAGCAAATACCACTACCCCAGCAAGTACCTCCTAAGCACCAACTGAAAAAAAAGTCCATGTCATTTTTAGCAGGCCTAACCAAGGTCTGTATACTCAATGACATCAAGTAGCTCTATTAGTCATTGGAGAATCACAAATCATCCACAAAAGTTACAAAAGCAAGCTTGAAGCAGAAAAAGCACTTGCTTATTACAAAAGCCAACAAACAGCACTTTCATTACGCCCTGACTATAAGCAAGCACTCAGCCAACCAAGTATTTCAAGTTCATTAAAAGTCATTGGCAAAAAGGTTAGCATGGATCGTATCAACTTAGTCCCTATTAAAGCATTTGAAGAAGAAGTAGTCAAGATTACCTTTGAAGTATTCATGGAATGTTTTAACACCATCAATAATTGGAATAAGGAGCACAAACCACAACAATTTTACCTCGTAAACCAAGGTAAATTTGGTCCAAAAGTAATAATTTTACTAGAAGTAGACCCATTTACTACTTACCTACTATTTGAAACTGGCCTTGTAGACACTATTTATTGTAAGTCCTATGGCACCCAAGAGGGGGGTGAATTGGGTATTAAAAACTTTTTACAAACACAAAACTATCAACTTAA
>JAOXYD010066708.1:0-12776 GCA_028565735.1 Pinacopodium congolense | reverse complement strand
TAGTTGTTTTTTTGATATATTTGTATTGATTTTTGTATTTTATCCTTAATTTTTATACTGTATTAGTGTGTTGTCTTTATCGATTTTTGTGTTAAAAATTAAAATCAAAAATTTTAATAATACCAAACAAGCCATAAAAGAGGTTTAATAATTAAAAATAATAATAATTTAAAAACTGAAATAATAATTTTCAAATTATAAAAATAAAAATAAAAATATTAAAAATTACAAAGGGTATCCATAATTTCAACCTTATCTAATAATTCATCAATCTTCAATGCTACCTATTCTCTCAATCCAAGCTCACGACTAAAGCTACCTGCCTGACTTACTTGTCCAGTTGTCCTGTGATGTAGGTATCTCAAGAACCCTTCTAGTTCTGATATGTAACAGTACAGCACAGTAGGTGCCACTTTTAAACAAAGTGGGGTTCCTTGCAGCTGCCACGCACAATTTGGTGTTCTGAAGTTTGGTTTCTACCTTCAAAAGTGAATTAGCTTAGCTGGCGAAAATGACCTTCACAATACCTACTTCATGCCATAAATGACCGTATAACCGAGACTTTTTTTGTTTTTTAGTACCATTTGTTTCGGAAGTATTTAGTGTATTGTTGATTATAAATTTTATATTTTATATTTTATATATTATATTATTTTTTAATTTTTATTTATGTATTATTATTTTTTGTACTAATAATATATATATGTATTATTTGCGTATCATACACATCTCATGCTAATGCAAATAGAAGGTTAAAAAAAAGAGAAAATTAGCCGGTTGTTGGTTAAATAATAATAATATATTTTATTTTATTTTATTATTTATAATATTTTAATAATATATATATATATAATGTTATAATTTACAGATTATAAATGGCTATGACCTGCAGGCCATACAATCAATTCATGAAAAAAAATACAGTTCATCGTAGATGTCGACAAGTTCCAATCCATCTGAAGATTTACTTGATGTTGATACAACCAGGGATGCCAACATGTTTGGAAGAGTTTGTTTTTGTTTGATGAAATGGTAAGGTGGTAATGTGATTAATTTGCAGTAACAGTTCATCGTAACTTCTTGTTTTGGTTTTTTTTAATTTCTGTTTTTTAATATAAAAATAAAAAACAGTATAAAAATAAAAAAATCAAAATCAAAATCAAAATCAAACCCTAATAGTAAATAAACTATATTTTATTTAATGATGCCACATATATTGTTTGTTTCTTCAAAAGCTTTCCATTAATTTTTACCTTATTTTTATAAAACATTTTGTTAATTTAAACATATAAAAGTCATTATTATTATCATTATCAATTCCATCGTTATTATCATTATCATTATTATCATAACTTTTATTACCGTAACTATTATTATTATTATTATTATTATACTAACTACTATTAAAATGTTAAAAAATTTAGGGCGTTTGATTTAATTTTTTATTGTAATTTTTAGTTATGGATGTTATATTTTTGTATTGAATTTTATATATTTTTATAAATTTTTGTGTTATCTATCTTTATTTTTATATTATATTAGAGTTTGCTTTTTTTTTATTTTTATGATATTTTTTATTAATTTTTGTGTTTAAAAAATTTAAAAATTAAATTTAAAAACCAAAACTTTCACAAACAGATCAACTTTTATTACTGACGTCACTGCAATAACACGAAGGATTGAAGGCAAAGGCACTGCCTTCAAGTCCATTTACTTGGTAGGTCAATTTCCTTGTTATGTTTGTGGCTCAATTTTTTGAAAATTGGTATCAGATTGATACTAAATTTTGTTTCAGGATAGGATTGTATCTGTATTGATTAATTTTTTAAAATTATAAAATAATTTTTAAATATTATAAAATTTATAAAATAATTCTTGTATATATTATACATACCTTGTAATATAATTTTAATACTTTATATATTATTTTATAATTTACAGACTATAAATGTCTATATCTTCATATATTTAATCAGTTAAAAAAAAACAGTTCATCATAAATGTTGACAAGTTCCAGCCCATCTGAAGATTTATTTGATGATGATACTACCAGGGACGCCACCATGTTTGGAACAGTTTGTTTTTTTTTTTTGGATGAAATTGTAAGATGGTAATGTAATTAATTTGCAGTAACAGTTCATCCTATCTTTTTATTTTATGTTGTTTGATTGAGATTTTTGTTGTAATTTTTAGTTGTAGTTGTTATATTTTTATATTAATTTTGTATATTTTATAGATTTTTGTGTTATTTATTTTAATTTTTGTATGTATTAATATTTTTTATTTTTGTAATTTTTTTAAAAAAATCAAAAACCGAATGCACCCAAAGAATCCCAATCGAACAACCTCTTATTATCGATTTCTGTTTTTTAAATATAAAAATATAAAAAATAACATATTAATATAATATATAAATTCATAAATATACATAAATTAATAAAATACATAAAATCAAAAATAAAAAATTGAATGACACTTAAAATAATAGTAAGTTGAACTATATTTTATTCAATCACGTCACATGTATTGTTTATTTCTTCAAAAGTTTTTCATTAATCTTTACCTCATTTTTATAAAACATTTTGTTGTTTTAAGCATACAAAAGTCATTATTATTCTCGTTATCAATACTATCATCATTATCATTATTACTATTATCATTACCTTTATTATTATCACTATCATTATTACTGTTATTATTATATTATTATTATTATTATCATTATCATTACCATCATAATAATTATTATGACGATGATAAATATTTTATTCTTATTATTAACATTTTAACATGGAAGGCAAAGGCATTGCCTTCTAGTCCGTTTACTTGGTAGGTCTGTGGCCTTCAATTAATTTCATGGTATAATGAATTAGTAGAATAAATGTATTAGTGAGGCCAAGGTAAAAAAAAAGATAAACTATGTTCAAATTGAAGAATGACAGTAACATCAGTTAATTCTTAGTTAATAAAAAAAAACCTTTAAAGCAAACTCGTATGATGAAGAAGTGGGATTGTCATAAACTTTTATTACACTTTTAGCCTATGAATTTACAAACTATCATTTATGTCCTTTTTTTTTTAGATATTAAATTGTTTGACTTTACTAAACTTTTGAATCCTAATATAAGAGGATATTGATAAAGTCCTAGTTTAGAAACTGAGGGAGAAGTTAAGAGAGAAGAAGAATTTGATTTTATTTCCTTAACCCCCTTATAATACATCGTTCAAGTCTGCATATACATCAAAATCATTTGTTAACTACAAAAACAAAAAACGACGTCGCATAACATTAACAGAAACGACGTCGTATCCTATTAAATACAAAACATTAACAGTTCAATATATTCTACATCCCCTCCTCAAGGTGGAGTTTGGTGTCAATCACACAAACTCAACTTGGACAGCAAATAAGAGAAAGCAAGAGCCTTAGTAAAATGTCAGCAGGTTGGTGGGATGAAGAAATAAATTGGGAAAGGACAAAACCTTGCTTGAATTTATTCCAAACTAAGTGGCAATCAATCTCAAGATGCTTTGTCCACTTATGAAAGACAGGGTTGGCAGAAATGTGAAGAACCGCCTGATTATTGCACCATAAAGGTATGAGAAGAGACACAGGAAGTTGCAAATCCTGCAAAAGATAAGTCAGCCACTGCAATTCACAAACAGTGGTAGAAAGACTACGATATTCTACTTCAGCAAAAGATCTAGAAACAGTAGATTGTTTCTTTGTCTTCCAAGAAACCAAAGCATCACCCAGAAATATACAAAAACCTGTCAATGGCCTTCTTGTAGCATCACAAGATGCCCAATCAGCATCACATAAAGCTCTAATCTAAAAATAATTTGAAACCGGATAAAATAGTCCTTTTGATAGTGAGTTTTTCAAATATTTCACTATATGCACAGCAGTAGTCCAATGCAATTTAGTAGGTGCACTAACAAAATGACTTAACTGTTGAGTAGTATAAGTTAAGTCAGGGTACCTCACACCCTATTGTTAATGATCCACTTCATGTTCCATTTCCTTGTAGGTTAGCCAAGAACAAGTAACAGGAGAAAGAGAAAGAGTTATTGGAGGTATTCCGTAATGTGGAAGTCAATACAACTCTATTGGAAGCAATTAAGAGAGTCTCACATTATGTAAAGTTTTTAAAGGAACCACGTAGCAACAAGTAGAAATTGAAGGGAGATGAGAAGATTAGTATGGGGGAAATGTGCCAACAATCATGTAAAGGAAACTACCCTCCAAGTGCAAGGATCCAGATACTTTTACCATCCCTTATAAGATAGGTAACACGAGATATGAAAGATGCATACTAGATTTAAGAGCTTTAATTTATAGCTCTAAATCTTAGTTCTTTAAAAGATAGTCATGGTATTATTCAATTAACTTATTGTTCTAACAAATATCCCAAGAGGGTTAAGGAGGATGTTTTGGTGCAGGTCAATGAGCTTATTTTACCTACATATTTTTATGTGTTAGACATGTAGAATGAGGACTCTTTAAATCCTTCACCAATTTTGTTAGGGCGATCATTCTTAAAGACATCTTAGTCGAAGATTAATGTTTATAACGGAGTATTGACCATGGAGTTCGATGGAGAGTTCATTCATTTCAACATCTTTGATGCTATGCGATACCCATCTAATTGTAAGTTGACAACTAAGGTAGATATTCTTAACTCTCTCTTTTTCTGCAAGTGACCTATTGGAGGTAGCCTTAGCTACCCGATGGAGCAAGAGATATCTTATTACTGGCAAAGCAAGTTTGACCTTGGAGAGGACTTAAAAGAAGCCATTAGGGCTGTTGAGACAAGCCCATAAAATTTTAGTAGGTATGTCCCCCACTTCCTAGAATTGCCTGTTAACACTAATCGTTTGTTGCCTTCTATTATATAGGCATCAAAGGTGGAGTTGAAGCCCCTACAAAATCATCTTAAGTACATTTATTTAGAAGTGAATAGCACCCTTTTTATGATCATTACAAGTGACCTCATTGAGGAGGAAAAAGAGAAGTTTGTGTGTGTTTCACAAGAGTACAAGACACCACTAGGATGGACAATTGTAGATATCAAAGATATTAGTCCTTCTTTATATATACACATGACTTTTTTAGAAAAAGGATCTACTCCAATCCATCAAGTGCAATGACACCTCAATCCACCAATGATGGAGGTGGTGAAGAAGGAAGTGAGAAATTTTCTTAATGTAGGTGTCATCTACCCATTTCTAACATCAAGTGCGTAAGTCCATTGCAGCTAGTTCTAAAGAAGTCTAGTATTATAGCCATTGAGAACGATAATGGAGAGACGGTCCCAACTCATGTGCAGAATTGTTGGTTTGAGTGGATTACCGCAAACTTAACTTGATGAATACAAAGTGTCATTTTCCCTTACCCTTTATTAAGTAGATGTTAGAGTTTCTTACTAGTCATGCTTATTATTGTTTTATTGATGCTTATTCAGGTTATATTTAGGTAGCCATCACACTAGAAAACTAGGAGAAAAAAATATTTACATGTCCGTATGGGACCTTTGCTTATCGATGGATATCATTTTACTTGTGCAATGCCCACGCTATCTTTCGAAGGTGCATGATAAGTATCTTTGCTATTACTTTGAGAAAATTATTGAAATTTTTATGGATTATTTTACCTGCCATGAGGACTTATTTGATCAGTATCTAAATCACCTCATTTTAGTGCTTAAGAGATGTCTTAAAACTAACCTTTTTCTTAATTTTGAGAAGTTTCATTTTATGGTTTAATAAGGGATAGTTTTAGGTCATGTTAAGGGTACTGAGGTAGATAGAGCTAAGATAGACCTTGTATATTATTTGCCTTACCTCGCTTTTGTGTGGGAAGTTCGTTCTTGTCTTAGCCATACAGGCTTTTATCATATGTACATTTAAGACTTTTCAAAAGTTGCACATCCATTATGTAGGCTACTTCAGAAAGACAAGGAGTTTGTTTTTTATAAGCAGTGTAAGAGGGCTTTTAATATCTTAAAGGATAAGTCGGTTATGATGTCTATTTTACAACCTTTGGATTGGAGTTTTCCATTCGAGATGATATGTGATTCCTCAAATTATGCCATTGGAGTGGTTTTAGGTTAGTGAGTGGATCGAATCCCTCATGTTATTTAATATGCCTCGAAGACCTTGACTAAAGCCCAAGCAAACTACACCAGCACATAACAAGAACTTCTTATTGTAGTTTTAGCTTAAGATAAGTTTATATCTTATTTATTGGGAATTAAGATTATTGTTTATCATGTTTATGCATCTTTAAAGTATATGTTGGTAAAGAAGGAAGCAAAACTGAGGCTCATTCGTTGGATACTCCTACTTTAGTAATTTGGTGTGGAGATTAAGGACAAGAAGGGCTCAAAGAACATAGTAGCAAATCATTTGAGTCACATAATAGAGCATGGAATAATCATATACTCTATTAATGAAGACTTTTAGGATGAGTAGTTGCATTTAGTACAATTGGCAACTCCGTGGTATGCTAACATGGTGAATTTTTTAGTTACTCATCAATTTGCTACAAATTTAACCAAGATGCAAAAGGAGAGGATGAAGAGCTAAGCCAATTTTTACATCTGGGATGATCCATACCTATGGAGGTATTGTGCAAATAAAGTCATCAAAAGATTTCTTGAAATTGAATATTTTTTCCAGGTTTGGAGTCCTACGAGCCATTATCAAAGACAAGGGGACTCATTTTTGCAATCAGATGATCAAGGCTCTCTTAAGGAGATACCCAAGTGGTTCACCAAGTGTCAACCACTTACCACCCCCCAAAAAGAGTAGTCAAGTTAAAGTGTACAATTGAGAGATCAAATCCATTTTAGAGAAGATAGTGAAGCTGAATAGAAAGGATTAGAGTTTGTGCCTATATGAAATCTTATAGGCTTATTTGACTGCTTACAAAACTCCAATCAGAATGTAACCTTATTACCTCATCTTCCGGAAGCCATGCTATCTTCCAATGAAGCTAGAGCATAAGGCTTTCTAAGAAATCAAGAAGTGCAACATAGAGCTAGAGGTCATTATTATTCATAAAAGCTTGCAGTTGCATGACCTTAAGGATTTAAGACATTAGGCATTTGAGAATGACTAAATTTACAAGGAGAAGACCAAAGCATTCCATGATTACAACATATCAAGGAAGACATTTATGGTGGGCCAAAAGGTCCTTCTTTGCCATTATCACTTCAACCCTTTTCCAAGAAGGCAAGAAGAGAACTATAATGTCTGCTTTCTTGATTTATATGGCCTCTTTAATCTAAGGGAGCACTTCTGTTTCCATCCTCATATATGTGTTTTTCTATGCTTTTAGATATTGAGGACAATGTCCATTATAAGTGTGCAGTTAGGGCATATTCAAATTTTTCTGCCCTTAAGTTATGATGAATGTTAAACCATGAAGTTCTATCATTGTAGTTGGAATGAGATTGAATTGTGTGTTTGAATTTGAAATAAGCCACTTGAGTGTAAGGTGAACCATGTTGATTGATTGAAGTAGTTGGTTGAATAAACTTCGTCAAAATTTTGATACTTGAGTGATTAGGTAGTGTGTGAAAACATGATGGTTTATATATGAGCTTATATGAGGAATTGAGCCTATGTGACTACATTCCAAAGTCATTTAACTTTCTTTATTTTTTGTGATTCTTTCCTATGAAGATTACTGTCAAAAATTACTCTGAACTAGTTTAACACTACTAAATACATGTTATAGGGAAAGGATTAATGCCTTCTTTGTTTTTAATACTTGATTTAAATGACCAACTTAATTTATTATCCCTTGTAATTTTGAGCCTTTAACCCTTTTTTCTGAAATTAAACACCTTTTGTTAAAATTTGAAAACCCATTACCCTTACCCAATCACAAGTCTAATAAAGTGTTAAGTGAGTATTAGTTTGGGATTTTTGGTTTACATTTTATTCTAAGATGATTTGAGAGATATATCTACTCATATTATGTATATATTTGTTGCTATTGTTTCCTTGTTTTTTTAGTGTTATTCAAACAAAAAAAGAGAGAAAAAGAAAAAGAATAAAAAATAACAGTAGTAATAAGTAACAAGTAGTATGTTGTATTCATATGCATATCTCATAATTTATATTTGGTTGTCCCTCTATACTTAGCACTTTATGAACACTTATGAGAAACCTCTCAAACCTTTATGACTCACCTAAACTCAAGCTGCATTACAACCCTGAGTAAAAACCCTTTTAATCCATGATAGCATGTAATCTATATAGGAGAGAATTTGTGAATTTGTAAGCCTATAGTAAAGGGGTCTCCTAGAGGGAGTTTTGAGTAAAACACCAACCCTTCAACATTTGAGTAAAATGAGTAAACATCATAAGGAAAATCCATCTTGGTTTCATGCATGCCTTAGAACAAAAGTTTCTTCATTTGATTTTATTTATGTGCACTGATGAAAACTAACTATGTTATGTGTATAGTAGCTTAATACTTGAGTTTGCTAAAGTTTGAAAGAATGCATGCATTTGATCTCTTTGAAAACAAATTGATAGAATATAATGATTGTATTTAATTTGCTTGAGGAAAATTAATGATTCAACTATAGAGGAATTTGATAGGGATGTGTTTCGTTAAGTTTCATTCTGTCATTTCACTTAGATTCATCCCTACTTTTGATGAAAAATACTCAAATTATGTTTAATTTGTGTTGAATAATAGATTGAATGTGTTGAAACTTGTTTTGGATAAAAAGGAAGAAGTTTGGAGAAGAATTAGAGCAAAATGAGCTATCATTCTAAGCCATCAACGGCGATTGATCTACTAATAAACAACGTTGTTGATGAATGAAAGAACTGTCATTGAAAGACGTTTCTCAAATCCTTCTATAGTGGTTCAAACAAACCACCATTAAAGGAAGTTACCCGTCGTTATACTCACTATCTACAAAAAAAAGGGGGACAAGAAGGTCTTTTCACCCTCGTTAGGGTTACCCTAATTGGAAGGGGTATATAAACCCCTCCAATGAGTATAGAACATGAGAAGAAAGATTTCCTTACAAGTTTTACATCTTTTCTCTAAAATGAGTTAATGTTCTTAAGGTTTTCTTTGGGATTTCAATTGGGTTTTTATTTCATCTTTTTAGTTTTGTTGTTTCAGGTATTTTTACACTCTAATCATAGTTTTTGGATGATTTATCATCTATTATTTTTGTATTTTTATATTATATGCTGTTTAGGTTGAGTTTTGATGAATTTTAAGCTTGAGAACTATGAAAATGTATGGATGATTGGGTATAATGCAATGGATGATCTTTTCTTTGACTTCTAGCTTTAATTTTGATTATGTGAGCCCAATATCTTATTTTTCCATATCTACCTAGGTTGAGTTTTAATGATTGAATGAATTATTTTGTGATTTTTGGCTTGTTCTTAATGTTTTTGGGTTGGCTTTTGCTTTATAGTTGAATTTATGAATATTCTTAGATTGCAAAGTGTTTAATTTTAGTTTTGCCCTATTTTAAATGTGCTCAAATTTCTGTTTAAGTATAATTGGTTTTGGGTTTTGTTAATTAAGTTGTAATTTGTTGATTATTAATACAATTAGCTTAAGTTTACATTAGATTATGTTAAACCAAAGGTTGATTCCACCTTTGTTTTTATGATGACAAAGAAGTTTTACTAATGGGTTTGTAGAGCTTTTTGTGTTTGTAAGATAAGATTGATGCAAATAAGATATAGAGTGTTTGCTGAAGATTTGAAGTGCACATATGATGACCCCTGATGGTAAAAGAAGTTTATGAATTTATGTAATATGTTGGAGATGTATGAAGACCTAAGTTGATTAAAAAGAGAAGCGTTGAAGTTAATCTTGAAGATGGAAGATAAAAGATCAAGATTAAGAGTATAATTTTATAGGTCATTATGAGTAAATATTTATGTAAGTCTTTTCTTTGGTCCTACTATATGTTGAAAGGCCTCAATCATGCATATTGCATTCATGTTTAGTATTTGCATATATAATGCATAATTAAAAGGTTTTATATGTGTTTGTTGTTTGTGGAAATCCTCTTGATGGATAAATGAATGCATTTATGGTATTGTATGAGTATGTATGATGATTAATTTCGTAAAAGTTTAAATAAATTAATAAATTGATGTGACTAATGATTTGATAATTTGGTTTATTTTGTATGACTTAAGATGTAAATCATGTATGTTGCATGAAATTGAAACTTCAATAAAGATTAATTGAATGAACGTTTATAAATTGATTTGGTTGTGTTAAGCTTGTAAAATTTGTTATATGATAGTTTTGGCATTGATTAGTTTATGTTAAAATGTGTTGGATTGGGTTAAGATGAGAATTGGATTATGTTTGGCTTGTTTTGGGTCAAGTTAGGTCGGAGTATTCTAACATCTGTGAGATCGGTCGACCGAATAATGTATAATAGTCAACCGAATGTTGAATGATGTGAGATTAATCAACTAAAGGTATATCAATCGACCAAATGTTGACCAAAGCTATATTGGTCAACTGAATAATGTGAATCAATTGCCCGAAGATGACAAAAAAGCAACGATAACTTAGAAATGTTCAAATTTTTCAACGGTAATATTATTTAATGAAAATAAACATTGGCTAATGGTAATGTAACGACAATATTGTATTTGTTAGTTATAAATATGTGATATTAGTGTGGTTTTTGTGATGTGAAATACTGTGGAAGTTTTATACAAGTTCCTTAAGTCTTTTTATTGGCTTTGTAGTGCATTCATTTTTAAATCTTATGTGAGCCCTAAACACTTTGATAATGTTAAGAGAGTGACATTTTTGTGAAAGTGTTTGTGTGTGGGGTTGGAAAATTATGATTGAATTGTTGTAAGAATTATTCTTGAGCCTTAGAAAAGAAGAGTGAGTTGTGAAGTTATTCTATAGCCTTAAAAAGGAGTGTGGTGAAGTTATCCTTCAGCCTTAGAAAAGGGAGAGTGAAAGATTATCCTTGAACTTTGAAAAAGGATTACATTGCTAACGTTATATTTGTTTTGAATGCAATAGTGTAAAAATCTCGACAGTGGTATTGGGGACTAGACGCAAGAGCAAGTAGATAGCTCTAAATTAGAATAAATCGTATTGTGTCCTTCTTCTCTACTCTTTTACTTTTATACACTTATTTTATTTATTATTATTGCTCAATTAAATTAATTAGAATTGTCGTTTAGTTTCCGCGTTTAATTAAATTAGTGAAAGAATTAGGCTGTTTATTTATAAGAAATTTTTATCACCTAATTTACCCCCTTTTAGGTACTATATAGGG
The DNA here is from genome assembly GCA_028565735.1 of Pinacopodium congolense. Lineage (NCBI taxonomy): Eukaryota > Viridiplantae > Streptophyta > Magnoliopsida > Malpighiales > Erythroxylaceae > Pinacopodium > Pinacopodium congolense. The sequence goes on along the minus strand of JAOXYD010066708.1, from coordinate 1,464 downwards.
GTAAGAATTGGTATTAGAGCCTAGGCCTCACATTGTTTTAATTCTAACGAATTAGTGAGTAAAGTTAGATGGCTCATTTATGTAAAGATCCTTATTTACTCGCTTTTTTTAGTGGAGAAAACTTCTTGGTTTGGAAAAATAAATTAAAAATACTTATAATAGATTATAGTGTTAATTTTAAAAAAAGTAATTACAAAAGGTCCCTTTGTTCCAACAATTTTAATAAATGGAAAATCAGGTCTTAAGAATAAAGAAGAAAGGGATGAAAAGGATAGGGAATTAGTGTCTTTAAATAGTCAAAGTTTAAATATTTTACGTTGTGTATTAGATAAGAATATTCTTGAAAAAGCTTCAATGTTTACCTTCACTAATTTCATATGGTATAGATTAGAAAATTTGTACGAAGGTATAAATTATGAGGAGGTGCTTGAATCTACTAAAGAAGAAACAAGGATGGAGACTCCTAAAGAAGAACTTAACAAAAGATTGGTGGAGTAAGAGCAGGTATGCACTAGCACTAATACTTATAATGATATAGCTAGTTGTTCTAAAACTTATGATATTGTTGATGATGAATCTATTTATTCAACTTCTTATAAGAATGATGATTGTGAAATATATATGTCTTATGATAAATTGGTAAAATATTTGAATTTTATACTTAAAAGTAGAAAGGACTTAGACACTAGGTATAGTAAAACATTGAAATCATTATATGCATACAAGATAGAAAATGAAAAATTAGAAGATGACATGTATAACTTGATAAAATAAAAGAATGACATTGAATGTGAAATGTAAAAATTGGTAGAAGAAATTAGTTATTTAAAGAAAAAATTTGAATCAAAATGTGATGGTGATCATGATAATTTGGTAAAAGAAAATGCATCTTTTAAAATGGAGATAGATTCCCTTAAGAACTCCCTTGCTAAATGTTAAGGGTTAAATTTATAGTGTTTTTTATGTTATTTGATGTTAATTTAACCCTATTTTAGTAATTAAATGTTCCATTTATGTGTTATTATGTTTACTTTGCAAAAGGGAGCTTAAAGATGGAGATTGGAGTAAAAAGATGGAAGTTTTGTTAAAGTCAACTAAAAGTCAACCATCAATGGCACCCTGCCAAGGTCACATTGATGGATGAATAGGGTGCCGTTATAAGATGAACAGGGTGCCGTTAATGGACGGCAGGGTACTATTAATGAACATGCAGCTGTCATTTTTTACCTCAATCTTCAACATTTGAGGCTTGTCTTCTTCATCCACTTGCAGGTGCTCAATCCCTATATAAAGGGACCTCTCCAAAACATTTTAGGCATCAGTTTTAGGATCAAACACCTTAGTTTTCATATCAAAGTAGTCTTAAGTTGTTTTTCATTTCTTTCTTTCGTAATTTGAGATTTTCAGGTTATTTGTAGTTCCAGCAACTGTAATCATATAGTTATGAGTTAGAATACCATCTGG
>JAOXYD010066687.1:0-26424 GCA_028565735.1 Pinacopodium congolense | reverse complement strand
TATGATTTTTCTATCATAACAACTTAGTTTATTCTCAATTTGCCAAATTTCAGATTTTTCCTAAATTTTCTCAAATTGAGCCCAATGAATCAATTAATTCCATAATTAATCATGCTACTCCCGACTAGGGTACTTTTGGGATGTTACAAAATCCACAGATAAATCTGTCAAAAATTTGAAAATTCATACGTTAAAGAAACAAAAGGGTATATCTTAGGGTTCATAAACATCTAGATCCTAAATAATTTAGTTGTTAGACATGTTAAAAGAAATAATAATAACCATAAAAGAATAATAGGATTGGAAGCTTATGTTCATGATGCTTGAATCTTGAATTTTCTATGAATATTGCCAAAATGTCAATATTGATCTATCAATCTTGATATTTAGATTAATTCTTCTCCTTCAATTGGCTTTGAAGCCTAGTAAAAGTGGCTTAGGATTGCCTTTTGATCTGCTAAAGGCAGCTCTAGGTCATCCAAGGATCAAAATTTATAAAAAAAACAACATAAGTTTACACTTAAATAAGACGTAGGATTGATTGTCCCATAGCCTACGTCATGGTCATGGGACATCCTGTGAAACTAGGGCAATCAAGATCACAGAATAAAATTTTTGCAACGCATTTTCTCCTATAAATTTTCATGGCCTATGCCATGGGCATGACCTAGGGTATGGAATCCACTAACTTGATACTTTTCTTCCTTATTTTGATTCCACTAACCATCCATCTCCATATATGCATCAAAATGATCACCAAGAACTAAAAAAAATATACATTTTTACCAAAAATCATCATAAGGAATATCATATTCAAAATTTAACCAAATAAGCATCAAATTCAAATGAAATGTACCTTCAAATTAAGGATTATAACTTAAAAACATATATAAAATATGTATAAAATGAGCACTATTAAACAGCTCATGCACTTGAATGATTACATGTCCTCAAATAATGACTTAGACATCTTACTCAAAATAATCTTAATTAAAGGTTGAAAATTAATTAAGTATAAAAAAATTGCAAATCAATGTAAATAATATAGCTTACATATCCCAAATTTGACATGAAAAAAACATTTTGACATATAAACACACATTTAGTTATAAGCATCCCTTTATATACAATACTAAGCATCCAAGTAATTTCATATCGATCATCAAACAAATTCAATTAAGAATATTTTAATCCAAAAAATCAAAATATATATTAAATTGGAGCATGCATTTAAAGGTCACCTAATCTTTTGACGCAAAGACTAATGCCTTGTCATGAATGACTCGTAATTACTCAACTAGGATACTCTTTTGAACTTGTTTAAGATATCAACTAGTCGTTTCATGTAAAGGTTATCATCTTGTCATGAACAACCTCAAGTACTTAATTAGGTAACCCTCTAAACTGGCTACTAGTACCACTCATAAACTTTGGCCTTTTTACTTGTATGAAGTCAATTAGGTGAAAATTTTATGCTCTTTTATTTAAAAATATATTTTTTAATTCAGACTACACATCATATTCTAAATTCACATCGAAATCAATATAAAATGTTCTTAAAGGCCTAATATCTTACACAAGGGTCACTAGACACATGCAATTCACTTTAAGATTAAAAAAAAGAAATTTTAAGGAATAGAAATTAATCAAGAGTTGTTCAGTGTTCATTAAGTGTTAAAAAAACATAAATTTCATTAGAATATTATAATGAACAATAAACTAATAATCAAAATCATTTTAAATGAATTGTCCAAGTAATCAGTCTTAAACTCCTAACAATTCAAGTGTGTATGGTATATAAATAATATGTTCATCTTCCCCCTAAACCTAAGTCAAATTATGAACAATATGAGGTTTAAAAATTAAAATAAAGCATGATAAGTGTAGAGTAAAAGAGTATAGTACTGCCCTGAAGATCTAAGTCTAATTATAGGAAAGTATGAGAGAATCCATTCCATGTAATTTAAGTGCTTAAGAGAAGAGAAATATAATTTTGTTCCATTCTTGAATATCATCATCAAGTACAAAATTGATCCAAATGGTTAGATAAGGATTGGTAAAATAATATAAAACTGAAAATAAAAAGAACATGAAAAGAAACCTTGTGAAATAAAAATATTTATAGACATTCAAAGTGAAATAAAAATAAAAATAAATAGAATACAATGTAAAGAAACAAAAAAAAAACATGGTTACCAAAGTGATCCAGACATAGGTGGCATTAATGATCAATTAGATGTGGTGCTTGGTAATAGTAATATATGAACTCCCACCATAGAGCCTACTACTAATCCCATTTCACCTATTATTATCTTTACTCCTCCTTCTATCTCGCTTGTTGCACTTATTAGTTTTTGGTAGATCTAGCATCACCCCTAGAAATATATGTTGATCTCTTAGCAAGTATGGCATTAACGTAAGTACTAAATTGATCAATCTGTGAAGCCAATGAGGAGTCTATACCTATAGCAGTTCTAACTTTAGTGCCCCTATAATCCTCTTCTGTCTCATCATTAAAGTACTATTCATCTTGAGATGATTGAGCTCCCTTAAGTAATCTTTTGCCCTAGATCTAATCTACTACACTTAATCCCCAAGTTCGTTGCTAACCTCATGATATAAAAGGATCCACTAAGTAATCCTCTTGCCTTCTTTCTTTAATGGCTAAAATGGTAAGGTAAAACACCTCTTGTGTTGGAGCTCACTTTATGCACCATGCACCATAACTGTATTAGGTCATCATAATTTACTGCCTAAAGCTCTTATGTCTTCTCATGATGATATAGGTAATTAACCTATAAAGAATCCTAAGTTTTGGAATCTTTATTTGATGTTTTTTTGTGACACTTACCAAAAATCACCATCTTCAATCTCTCTCTTGAGTCTTAAGGCATCACTGTAAATTTTAGATTTTAATTGGGCCTCCTTGTTTAATTACAAGTTTCTATCATCAGGAGCTAGCATAATTAGGGCTACATTGAAATCGCAATAGGATATCAAAAGGTGATTCCCATATATCTAGAACTCCACTACGTCATTGTCTTTCGTATTTAAAAAATGCATCTTCAATTTAAAGGTAGCCCAAAGTTATCCCAACAAATTCTCATAACCACACTTTGTAATCTCCATAAAAGGTCATAACCTCCTTATTTAAGTTAAAACCTAATAGTGTCAGCTACATCTAAAACTTCCATGTCTTCAACCTAATTGTGAGCTTTTTGAGTGCTTGATACTTAGTTAATGCTTCATGATTGTTCAATTTTGGAGCAGATTGTTCAGGATCTAAGTTCTTAGAACAGGAAGCTTCTTCTGTATATCCACTTTTTACTAACTTCTTAACTTTAGACATGATTTCTATAATGAACACTAAAACAAGTGTAAGTAACCATATTAATTCCTAGAACCCATGATTTATAAGCCATATAATCATGTATAAATACTACAATGGTCATAAAATAGATAATTGCATTGAAAGCACTAAACTCATGTAGTGTGTTCTTTAACTATTCAAGTCCAAGATTTATGAAACATTAAAAATTATAAATCATTTAACTCAAAGTCTAAGAGTAGCATGCTAAATTCATCAATTCATCATAATGGGAAAGATGTTAGGATACTAATAAATCATAATCAACATGTATGCTATAATTAGATACCTATGTTAATAGTAATCCTACATAAAAGAATCACACACATGTCGTCCTCAATCAATTTAATTATAACGTACATCAATCTCAATTCCATGGAAACTCAAAACCTCAGTATTCCATCCAAATTGGTTCAAAAGGGACTCCTATGGAGTGTTTAACATCAATAAGTGGTTTTTCAAGGTTTAATAAGCATTAAAAAATTCATAATAAACTTAAGTGATAAATTAAAACACATAATTTTTGTAAGAACAAGGGATCAAATTTGCATAACAGACCCATACGAAATAAATAAGAGATATTTCACATGTTAAGGCATCATAGATTAACAAATAACTTTAAAAGTGATGGAAAATCATAAAAAAGCGACTAAGAAAGTCCTACCCACTTTTAAGCCCAAACTCGTATTACGATCACAATTTTCATGTGTTTAATGTAAAGAAAAAAGTAAGACCTTGATAATCACTTTATGAGGTTGATTTAAGGTTTGGCAGGTGATAGAAAATGAGATAATTAAGAGAGAGTTGAGAGAAGAGGTGAAAAAATGAAGGACCGCAAGGTTTAAATTTTAAAAACACAATGTTGGAACTTCCATGGCCTAAATGATGTTGTTTTAAAACACAGTACTATAACTTTCATAGCCCAAGGACTTGAACACCTTATATACCAATCCCTAGAAAGTTTTACATAAGCTCATTAGTTTAAAGGGCATCGTATCATAGTAATAGGCTTCATTGTGGGTGATAGAAAAAAAGCTCTTCTTTATATATAGTTCGTACATAGGAATCAAATCATAATTAAGTAGGTGTTTATGAAACCCAACCACTCATGGCCTATGAACATATTCACTAGTTAGACTATTTCATTAAATAATTGTCTTTTAGGCATATCTTATTTAGGATGATAAATTCCATACATATGTGTCGCTTCTCTTATGCATTTCTTGCCATCATTATATTAACAAGTCATTTTGAATACTGCACCTCATGTAAAAAATTACCTAGTAATAAAATTTTAACTTCCTCCTGAAGCTCAAAGTGCCTAAGGAAAAAGCCTTTATCTTCTACCTATTAAGCTTAAAATTTTCACTCCCACCTTAGACTTGATTATGCCAATCTCTTAAGGATCCTAAGAAAATATATATTTATATCAGTAATGACTACATGGATTACCTTTTAATGCTAAACTCTGTCTTTAGTATCTTTATTTACTTCAAGTCTTCCATATTTACATTCACAACCTCTCTCGTAGGCTATCCCCTTTACTTTATCTTTAACTCCCTCAAAACAATTTCACTGAAGCTTCTATCAGCCTTGAAGGATATCAAATAACACTATTTAGTTTCCTTCAAGTTCTTGTACACCTCATTCAAATAATTTTCTATTGGGAACTTCAACAATAAGTTACAAGGAGGGAACATAACCTTGAGGGAACAAAGTAAAGGACATTCCAAAATGATATTACAAGATAATAGGTTGTCAACTACATAAAGTGTCATGGACCTTATGGCTTACTTAAGGCATGAGTTTATCCCCCTCTAAACCCTACCAATTATGTTGATGCATATTTGACCTATGCTTTGATGAATCCTAAATACATGAAGGAGTCACCGAATAAGATGTAAAAAAAGCTACCATCATCAGCCATGATTGTTACCACCTCATAGTTGGCCAAAGTTGCTATTATGGCTATCACGTCATCATTAGATTGGCTAGTTTAAGATCTTCCTCCTAAAAGATAATGTGTTTGCCAATTTCTTCTTCCTCCTTACTTTAGTATTGATGTTTGATAAGGATGTATTTTATAGGATTTTAAGATATGATTTAACATAGTTCACTCCAATTTTAATGCTAAAATGACTAATTTATGTATTTCATGAGTTAAAATGTAAGCTTAAACCCAAGAAGTCAAGGTTGTAATTAGAAGGATTTTTTTGAAGAAAAATATAGAGCAAAAAGCCATAGTTTAAGTCATTATTGTGATTTAGGTCGTAAAACTCATTAGATTAAAATTACAGCCTTCCTCACAGCTATAAGGTAGATTATGGAAATCACTAGATATAATTACATCTTTCAATTGGGGTTATCAACAACATTATTGTTCTTAATTTTCACTACAATTTATGACCAATTTTCAAATAACAATAATGGAGCTCAAGCATAGTTTTGTTGATATTCGATATTAAGGGTCATTAATGTCTCTAAAAACATGTTTAAAGTAATATTTCAAAGGTAATTAAGTTTTTTATCTAAAAATGAAAGAAAACCCAATGTAGAAGTATTTAAGCAAAGGGATAGACTTTGACAGGTGATGTGCTTGTAGTGTACCTAAGTTTTAATAAAAAAAATTTCAAGAAAAACACTAACAATACCACTACAAAAAAATGGACAAGTATACATATTGAAGGCAATATGGTTAAGGTGAATCTAAGTGTCAAATCCACATATACTACTATTACTAGTGAATCTTTATCTAAATTACCTAGCCTATCAAGTTGAAAGATGATTGATTGATTTAACAAAGAAAATAAATGAAATAATTAAAAGTAAATTGCCTAAACAAACTCATAAGAAGTAAAACTTAATGATGAAGTTAAGATTTAAGTAATTAATACCTCTAGGACGTGTTCATATTCATTGTTTATCTTGATTTAATTTGTTTTCCAAATTTATTAGACTCTATATTCCCTAAGGTAAATTATACTCTCTCTCTCAACTAATGTAATCCTATTCAATTCAATAACTTTCTCTCTATTTCAACCTATTGATTGAATGCATTAATTTGCTTTATGCAACCTATTATTTTCACTAATATCACGCTAAACGCGAATATCTTATGTATGCCTATCTTTAGGATTCTATGCAAGATTTATTCTTCATGGAATGATCTAAAGGCTTAAACTAATTTCCCAATAAATAATACACAAACCAAAGCTTTGGGGTCAAAGTTTACATTTGCATAACATTTAAATCCAAAGTAGTTACTATCCATAAACAATTTTAAAATAAAATATGAAAATCAAAAGTTAAATCAAGAATAACAAAGAACACCACATCCTAAAGTAGGTTAATTGTATAGGAGGGCCCCGTTAGAATCACATATACGATCACCCCTAATACTAATAGTGATTTCTTATATCCAAAAAACACTGGATGGCTCATGGGGTTATCTTTGTTGTGATTCCTCCAATACTTTCTAGCTTTTGAAACTTCTCAATATTTTTCACTTTAACTTCTTTATCACTTTTCCTTTGACCTTGAAATTTTGTGTGTTACTCGATAATAAGATTTTATTGCACCAAATATTAATTCCATAACAATTTTAACTCTAGAATTGCGTCTAATGTCTCATTAAAGTCCCTTGTACTAAAACTAGTTCTTGTTTAAACCTCTCTTGCGCTTCTCTTTACACACTCTTTATAGCTTGTCATATGGCCTTGATACTTGATGTGGAACATCCTCACTTCATGTTATAACTCTTGAAATTGATTTCAAAATTTTTTAACTCTAAAAGTGCATTAAAATACTCACCTAATTCCTATAAAACATAAACAAGTATCCAAAGTAACTTAAGCAAAATCTAATTTAATAATAAAATAAATATACACCTAAATCACATGGAATTTCCCTTTAAACTTAAAATAATAATTATGAAAACTTGCCTAAAAGATATACAATTAGGATGCTATTAAATACCTCTACACTTTAGTTGTTGCTTATCCTTAAACAATGAATTAAATATCTTCTTTAAAAAAACATCAATCAAGAGTTGAGAATTAACTGGATATAAACAAAAATCAATCAACTTTTTATTTAATTAACAAATCGTTGTTCCTTTATGGCAAAAACTTTTTTTATCACATGTAATCACACTATCAATAACTAGGTCACCTCTGTTGCATAATGTCAAGCATCTAACTATTTTCATGTAGATCACCATGCAAAATTTTTCAAGGGTATATAAATTAACACAAGCCAAAACTTAAGTTTTAGATTGGAATAAAAATTTGGGGGTGCACCTTTCCTTTTAATGTAAGCAAAAACATGTTGTCGTGAATGTTTCTCAGTTACTCACTCATGATCTTTAACCTTTTTGTTGGTGTGAAGCTAGTGGAGTAAATATTTTTCTCACTTTATTTAAGCACATATAAAATTTGTATTCCTTAAATTATAACCTTTTCCAATTTCATAAGATAATTCAAATGCAACTACATGACAAACGGGATATCATACACCAAGGGCACCCAAAACATATCCAATCACTCAAAATAAAGAAAAGTAAACAAAATCACGATCCAATTTATGCTAGAAATCATGAAATATATGTTCATTGTTCATAAAATAAAAATTTTTTATGGAATTTAAAACATCACAATCAATGACCAACTCTCAATTTCAATCATTCCAAAATAAGACATTTAAGTCATTTTCATTGGACTCACCACAATTCAAGTGTGATAACAAATCATAAAGTAGGCCCCCCCACCCCCCGGGCGCTAACAACTTAAGCCAAATTGTCCTATATTTAGAGGACGAACAGAAAAAAAGTATGTAAACTGTAAAAGAAAGAAAGGAGAATGATACTCCCCTAAATAATGAAGTCCATATTATATCCATGACTGTGGTGACTTAGACGTCATTCCCTGAAATTGAAAACTTTTAGACCTGACATAAAAAAACATAAAATCAAATTATGCGAATATGAAAATGTTGGGTTGCCTCCTAATAAATGCTTCTTTAAGGTCTTTTAGGTAGATCTAATGATAGATAATGTTGATTTTATTTTTATGTCCACCATCTCAAATTAGATCTTCTTCTCTATGTTGTCGTGGCACCATCTTATAACTCACCATGCCTACTATTAGATGTTTTCTTCCACCATTTATGACCTTCACCCAACTATATGTCATAAAATAGTGTTTTACCCCCATTATATGATGCTTAAAAATTGTAATGCCCATGAAGTCAATATCCTTAGAAGCTTCATTCTCTTCCTTTATGTTTGTATCTTCAACAAATTTCTCACTATTTGATTTAATTTTTCACTCTAGTTGGTTCAATTTTCTTATATTCAATGAATGACTTAACTAATTATTCCATATAAAATTCTAAGTTGTGACAAAAGTTTCCAATTCTTCTTGGTTGGCTTTACTATTAGAAATAAATTGTTTTGGACCTCCAAATACTACTAGTTTGGATTCCTCTTTAGCTTCTAGTCTTTCTTGGCTGACTTGGGTATTAGATACAAATTCATCTAAGACATGTACAATGTTACTAGAGATCTTCTTTAAATGGTTGTTCATTATCAATTTAGGGGTTAGTCTTGTTATTGTATGTGAACTTACTCAAAGCCCCATATACTTCCATGCTTGGCTCTTATTCCGCTTATTTTCCTTCTTTGTTGGAATTACTATTAGATATGAATGTACTTAACTAGCGTGCACTACCTATCTTTCTTCCTTTGTGGGCTACTGGTGATGATAAATACTTAATGGTGATTCACAGTGATTCTCATCTTGATAGGAGTATTGTGGGTGCTCTCTCCAACTTGAGTTGTAGGTATAGTTCCCTTGATGTTTGTGGCTCATCCAACTATCTTTCAAACTATAGTTTGACACTCCTTTATCTCCATAGCACTGAAGGCCTTGCTAGTAATATCCTTGCCATGCTATAGTAACAATTATTTACACTTCAAAACTCTCCATATAAAATGAAGAAAAAAATATAACATAAAAAGAAAATTAACATAAAATAATGGCTAGTCTTAAAAGGAATAGAAACACATTTACTAATGGCACAGTCTAGTGGCAACAGTATCAAAAACTTAATGTGATTATAATGTACCTAAGTTTTAATTAAAACTTTTCCATGAAACACATTAATAAATCATAACAGATAAATAGGCAAGTGTACCTATTAGGTTCAACGTCGTTAAAGTGAACCTAGACTTCGAATCTACAGGGACTACTATTACTAATGAATATCTATCTAAATTACCAAGGCTATAAAGTTGAAAGATTGTTGATTGATTTAATAAAGAATGTAAAAAATAAATTAAAAGTAAATTGCTTAAACAAACTCATAAGAAGTAACACTCAATTAGTAACTTAAGATTTAGGTAGTTAATCCATCTAGGATATGTTCGTATTCATTTTTTATCTTGATTTAAATCATTTTATAGATTTATTAGACCCTAGATTTCCTAAGGTAAATTTCACTGGCTTTCAAGTTATGCAATGTCATTGAATGCATTAATTTTCCCTATGGAACTTATTATTTTGTCTAAGCCCACACCTAACATGGAAATCTTATATAAGCCTTTCTTTAAGACTCCATGCAAGATATATCGTTCGTGGAATGATCTCAAGCTTATAATGATTTCTCAATCAATCATGCATATATCAAAGCATTGGAATCAAAGTTTACATTTGTATAACATTTAAATCCAAGGTAATTCATATGCATAAGCAATTTTAACACCAAATATGGAATTCAAAAGTTAAATTAAGAATAACAAAGGATTATATGTCCTAGAGTTTGTAAATACGTCAATCCTACATTGTATGTTTCATGAAAGCAATTAATAAGAAGCAAGATAAAGAAAAGCTCATACTGGATTGATTTGAATTCTTGACTTCTTAATGGTTTTTTATGTGAATTCCTAGCCTTAATCTTTGATTTGTTATGTTTGGAGCCTTCCTCTCCTTCATGATTGTGCAAAACTCTTCATAGATAACTTAGGACTTGATTATTCTACATTGGTGGATAAATAAAAGGGTTTTGAGGTAAGATGATGCATAAAAATAGGTCAAATTAGCTTAATTCTATAGATTGGGACCTACCAAAATCTTAGCCAGGATCACTCTTTGATGTTGGCCACCATTTATTGTATCTAAAAATCAATGGAAGATTCACAGGGTGATCCTGGCCATGATTCCTTTAGTACCTTCCAGCTTTTGCGACCTCTCAGCCTTGTCACTCTAACTTCTTCATTGTTTGTCCTTTGGCCTTAAAATGTTGTGTGGAACTCAATAACATGATGTTCTTAAACCATTAATTAATTCCATAGTAATTTGAACTCCATACGTGAATTAATGTCTGATATAATTCCCCTACGCTAAAGCTAATGCCTGTTTAAGCTTCTATTCCTCTTTTCTTTATGCACTCTTCATGGCTTGTCATATGGCCTTGATATTTGATATGGAACTTCCTAACATCATGTTCTAACGCTTGAAATTGATTTCCTGTCATTTCTAACCCCAAAATTGTATTAAAATGCTCATATAACTCTTGCAAAACATAACCAAGTATCCAAAGTAACTTAAGCAACATCTCATCCAAGAATAAAATAAATTTAGACCTAAATCACATGGAATTTCTCTTTAAACTTAAGATAATGATAATGAAAATATGCACAAAATATGTATAATTAGGGTGCTATCAAGAGGCTCTCTTGGAAACTGCTTAGATTTTTTTTAATAATTTATCTTGATTTTTTGTTTTCATTCCTTATTATAATTGTATTTGATATAATATTTATAGAAGTTACACTCTGGGAGGAAAACAAACATTATTTTTAACTTTACATTACTGGTTTCTTTTTTTTCTTCATTTTGTTAATTTTTTGTGTTATTAATATGTAATTGATTTCTAAATTCTTCTTCAATTCTTGTAATTTAGTTACTTCAATTATTTCACCCTTCAAGTTTGTTGCCTTTATTTTGTTCATCAATTATGAATCTCTTTGTATTATTTACGTCTTCATTAGGGTCAATATGCCTTGTTCATTTCTTTTAAGTTGAAGGATATTAAAGCAATAATGAGATTGTAATTGTGAGATGAGAATTTAATGTATATTCTATTCTATACTAAAATTTGTTAAACTTAAATGGCATCTAAGAGGGGGTGGACTAGGTTCTAAAAAAATTCTAAGAAATTTCCTAAGAACACCTAAAGAAAGAAAAAAAATACATAGAATAAATAACAATTTAATCGACTCGACAATTAAAATTAAGATGAAAATTATGTAGAGATTAAATTGATAAAATTATAATCAAAATTTTTTAACTAAGAATTCAATCAAAAGACAACTAGAATTGCATAAAAATTAAAGAGAGTACAAGAAGAAGACACCACCAATTTATTCTAGTTTAGAGCAATCCACTTGCTCCTATGTTTAGTCCCTAACACTGTTGTTAAAATTTTGTTCCAATATCAAAATAATCAAGGTACAAAGTCAGATTGCAACATGTTTTTAAAGGCTCAAGGTAAACCTTCCACTTCCTTTCAAGGCTAAGGAAGAATCTTTCCCAAGAACAATCTCTCATTAAAAAACATTTGAAATCGAGTCTCACTTAAGTACTATGTTATAATTATGCTTTAGTATGTGTTTCTCTAAGTGTTTAGCATGTGTTTCTTGCATATTAGGTTGATATTATTATGTTTAGGACATGTTTTATGTGTTTTTTTTTAGTATAATCTTAATCATTGTCTTGTTTGGGTTTGGTATTAGTTTGGAATAAGTTTTCATAAATAATAATGTTTTTATTTTTTATTTTTTATTTTATTATTTAATTGTTGATTTTGGGTTAGAATTAAATCTTATTGGTTTATTTTTTTATTATTTAGTGTATAATGAAATTGAATTTTGAAGTTGGAAGAAAGTAAAATGAAAAAGAAAAAGAAGCTTGAAATGAATAATGAAGATGGAAGAATGAGCCTAAAAGAACAAGCCGAGCACCAAGTCCACCAACCCTGCCCGCATGGACTAAGGACTTTAGCTACTAGGAGAGCCTATCGAATGCGTGGCCTGGAGAGCTTGCTGCTGGGAGCCCACGCGTAGGGAGCAAGCCCTGCACCGACTGTTGGAGGCATGGGTTTAGACTAGAGCTCTGAACCCGCAACTCGCATGGGAGAGCCTGCTCACCAGCATTAAGGGAGCCTGCACGCTGGAGCCTACCAGGAGAGGACCTGCTTTGCTGGGCTGCTGCTAGATCTGGAGACCACCTACACTCGTGGAGCTTGTAAGACTTGCACCTGGACCCGTGCAGCTCGCTAGAAGCCTAAACCCATGACACTTGTGGGAGAGCCCGCCTGTACCAGCCCACTCTGCTGGCCTCACCCGCTAGAGCTAAACCTGTTGCGCTTGGACTCACACTGTAGCTGGACTTCCGTCTGAACCTAAGACTCCTACACCCAATTCATCGACTAAAGCCAAGCCAGCCCCAAGAAGCAAAGAAGCAGTAGCTCATTCAGAAGGAGTTGGAAATTAAAACGATATAAAGAGGGAAGCAGCCCTACTAACAAGTGGGACGCATCTTTGGACAGGGGATATAGAAATGTACATAGAAAAGAATTCACAAAGAGGGAAGCAGCAGCCAGCACAGCAAGAAGCCTTGCACAAAAACAAGAAAAGGGAGAAGCAGCACGCACCAAGAGTAGTTAAAGGAGTATTCAGACAACACAAAAAAAATTATTTACAGCCACACCAAAAAATATTTAGCTAAAAGAAACCTCTAAGCTTATGCACACACCAAAGCTTCAATAATTCCTTCAAATTCTAATTTTTTATATTTTATATTTTACTTTATTATTTAATATTTTATAGAATATGGAAATGATTGAACTTTTTTTTATTATAAGTGGATAAAATATTTTTAGGATTTGTTGTTTGAATTATTTGGGAACCTCTAGTTATAGATTTAATTTTAGGAATATTTGTGTTGATTATTGAGCGTAAACCATATAACAAATCGAGAGAGTTAGTTGGGTAATTTGTGTTAGATGCATAATGACAATTGTCATTTAATAGACCTATAGACAACAAGTTATTAATTTATTAGGAAGAGATTTATGTTAATTGATATATTGCCTATAGGATAGTTTCATATCTAGTTGAATATTTAGGAAAGGCTTCGCATGTCAAGAGATCCCAAAGTTAATCCTAGATTATTTAACTAGTGACATTTAGTTGCACCTTGAGAGAGAGTAACTAAAATATTAGGAAATCTTGGGTTAAATATAAATTAGATAAATTAAACCAAAGGGGAACAAATAGAAATAACAAGTCCTATTCATGATTCTTGATTTTCTCTAAATTTTAGTTTGCAGTGTTGACGATTGGTTGTGTTGCTTGTTATTGCTTCCAAATTTTTTGCATTTTAATTTTTTTATTTGTTTAAATTTATTTCTTGAATAAAGAGTAAGCGAAATTAATAGGATGTCTAGATATAATCCTCGTGGGATCGATATCCGTTCATTACTATAAGTACAACCCATATACTTGTTGTTGTGAGAGTAAAACTAGTAGTTTGTTTTGCGAATCAACACTCTGTAATGTGTTTGAGAGGCTAAAAAAAAATTAAAATGAATGTAAAAATGTGTATAATAGAGCACTAAGAGAAGAATGGAAAGAAAGAACTTCATAATTCCTTTAAACACTTGATTGATCAGTTTCAAACATTTACGTTACTAAAATAAGTGCTAGAAAACCTATTTATAGCCCTAAGATGTATAACCAGCCATTTGTTACCATTATACAATGTTATAATGCATTAAAATTGAGTAAACAATGGAGAAAATCTATTGAGTTTGATTTATGCCATTAAATGATAGTTCTTGGGATTGAAACGACACCGTTTAATGCTTACCCTTTAATTACGGAGAAAGTGTACTAAATGACAGGTGCTACATACTATCGTTTAACTGCCATTTAGCCCTTACCATTTAAGTACCGACAAAGTATTCTAAATGACAGGTGCTACATACTACTATTTAACCCTTCAAGAATGTATATCGAATGACCCTTAAAACACCCATCATTTAGCCCTTTTCAGATCATTGTTTAGCTCGTTAAAACATACATAATCTTGTCTAAATACATTCATTCCAATTCAAATTAATTCCTATAATTTTTATATACTTATAAACCCATTCAAAAACTTCCTAAAAACATTTTTAACCAATCAAGAGGATTATTAAAACATTTCACGCAATGTTTCTCTTAATTATGTAACATATATGCATATTCTAAATTATGAACGAGTTATGCATGTCTAAGCCCCATTAAGCATTAAAGAAAACTTAAATAAGACTTAGAATTAAAAGCATAAATAAAAAAACTATATGAATTCTAACTTAACTCTTCCAAAACCTTGAGTCTTGGTCAATTTACTTCATAATCATCATTTTAGCCCTAAGACTCCTTGAACATCTCCTTTACCATTCCAAACTTAATACCTATCTTTCAATACTTTAAACAACAAAAAAAGAAAAAGAAAAAGTCCATTTGATGCTTTTTCATCATCAAAATAAGATGAACCTCCCTTGGTTCAACAATCTACTGATTATATATGCTTTTTGATTATATATGCTTTTTGATAGTATACTGAGAATATATAATTAAAAAGAATTTTAAGCATACTCAAAATCAAATGAATATCATTCAATGTTTAAATTAAACTTATTAAAATCATGGTACTAGATTCAACATTATCCTAAAGGACCAATTTAATATTCTTAAGAAAGAAAAAATCCCCACTTGTTCAAAGAAAACAATTTAATTAGAATACTCCAACTCCTGCTAAATTTATGTATTATAATAAAATTTGAAATGAATTAAAGAAAATTGCTAAAATATGCTACCACCTTTCTAAAACAAATTATATTACAAATGTTCTCTTCCATTTTTTAGAATCATCAAAATCATAAAGTTAAATGCTTAAATATGTCAAAAACTCAAAGATTAACACACTTAAATAATAAAAGTACATGACATGTAACAAAAGCTATAAAGAAGAGTCATTAATCATACCTAAATCTCTCGTAATCATCCAAATCTATCCTCACACATAGGTTTCATTAAAATATCAACTAATTGATGAAAAATATCAATAAATTCAAGTTCTATGTCACCATTTTTATCATGATTTCTAATGAAATGATATCTAATTTCTATATTCTTTGTCCTATAATGCTTAATGGATTTTTGGTTAAAAAAATAACACTCATATTATTACATCAAATGATAATTTTAGAAATTTTTAAGTCATAATCTCTAAGTTGTTGTCTAAACTATAAAATTTGAGCATAATAACTTCTGACAAAACCATGAAACTAATGCATTTCTCAAAAATTGACATGAACTGGATGTGCTTATTCTATCTAATAAATTACTAGCACAATTGTTAGGCTTGGATTTTAATGCATTTTCATATCTATTTCATGCCAATTTAACGTACCTTTACTTTTAATTGATGTTAAAGTGTTTAAATATCATTTATATTCATTTAAATGCTAATGAAAGCTAAAAAGTGGAGAAATTCTAGAATTTGTAGCTAAAAATCATATTTCAAGAGTTAAATGGTAGTCCCTTTTACCCTGCAGTTGTGCTCAGCAAACCACCATTTAACTCTCGAATCAGAGGATCTAAACAACACCTTCAGAGCCTGCCGTTTTATGTCATCTAAGTGTTGTTATACTCCCTATCACATGGAAACCAATTGGAATTCACCTCCCCAATTGCTGTAACTTACTCCATTTGAATCTAACGTGTAGCAGACATATATAAGGAGTTATGGAGATCATTTTTAAAGAAGTTAGGATAGATTTGAGAGCAGAATTCATATCAAAACTATATTTCTCTTTTCTTTCCTTATTTCTTAGGTTTTTTTTACATCCTTTTAGAATGTAATTTCAGGTGGTTTTGAGGATTTAATGTAATTGATTCATATGTTTGGATTTTTTTATTAGTTTGTTCCATTATTTTTTGCTTATTAAATTCTAGTTAGTGACAAGTTATTGAACGTCTTAAGTGAGTTTTTATCACATAATTGGATGTTAATTTTTGTTTATGTGACATCTTAAAGCATATCTTAACTGGATCATTTAATATATGAGTTTAGATGATTAAGCAAAGGACCAATCACTTAATTCATTGGAAAAATCCATAATCAACATGATTTTGATCATATATGACCATTGATTGGTTATATCATGAGGGTACTAATCTTGAATATGAATTTAGGATTAGAAACTTCTTGAACTTTAAACCTATTTCCTATTGATTTATGAGTGGACCAAACCGTAAACTAGAAATGTTAGAGAGAAGGACACGACTTGAACATAGCTTTGTCTTGATTTATTGAAGGCACTAGATTAGAAATTCCAATCCATTTCATAAGTTACTTAACTTATTTTAGGCCTATATTAATCAATTGGTAATCCTCAGATCACTTGGAATGAAATTCCAAATTTGGAAGTTTTAAGGTTTGTTTTAGTTATTCTAACCCTTTTAAATTAAAGATCTTGAGTTCCCTTAGATCATTGTAATCCAATTGCCTTAGTAGACATACAAATCAATTCTCTGTGGGTTCAAAATTTCGAAGTCTTAAATGTGCTCCACTTTATTACTTGCAAAAGTAC
Source organism: Pinacopodium congolense (assembly GCA_028565735.1). Taxonomy (NCBI): domain Eukaryota; kingdom Viridiplantae; phylum Streptophyta; class Magnoliopsida; order Malpighiales; family Erythroxylaceae; genus Pinacopodium; species Pinacopodium congolense. Next base: position 9,356 of record JAOXYD010066687.1, on the reverse strand, counting down.
ACTACCATTATCTTGAATTGGATTTGAATTAGAATTGCATATGAATTTATTAATTTATTTGTGCTTAGTTAGTGATACCAAATTAATGCAACAATTATTAGTGTCCAAATAACCAACTCATTTAAAAAATATATTTGAAGGGTACTAAAGTCCTAAATGCAAAGTTCCACAAAAATATCAAAAAATGCGCTTAACCTCTAATAAATGTGATTCCCTAGGTGATGCTTGAAATCTAGCACATAAACACACACTAAACATGATATCTGACATACTGATAGTTAAATAAAGAAAACTACCAATCATACCTCGATATTGCTTAACATCCACTTCCTTTCCAACTTTATCTTTGTTAAATTTTATCAATATGCTCATTGAAGTGCCTAACAATCTCAGTTAATCAATCCCAAAATTCTTAAGAATCTTTTCTATATACTTGGCTTGATTGATAAAGATATCATCCTTCATTTTCTTGATTTGGAGTTTGAGATAGCAATTTAATTCTCCTACTATGGTAATTTCAAACATCCTAATCATAAACTTAGAAAAATTTTGCCATAAGGATTCATTAGTATTGCCAAAATTAATATCTTCCATATAAATTTGAACAATTAACATATTTTCTTTATCTTTCTTAATGAATAAAGTGGTGTCAAATTTTCCTTTTACAAAGCCATTTTCGAGTAAAAATGCACTTAACCGATCATACCATGCTTTAGGTGCTTATTTTAAACCATGTAAAGCTTTAGATAATTTAAAAACATGATTGGGTATATCATGTTTTCAAAACTGAGGGGTTGTTGAACATAAACCTCTTCTGGTATAAAACCATTTCAAAGAACTTTTAACATCCATTTGATGGAAATTTGAAACCTATGTAAGATGAAAATATGAGAGTCTAATTACTTCTAATCTTGTTGTAGGGGAAAAAGTCTCATCATAATCTGTACCTTCTTCTTGAGTATATCCTGTTGCAACTATCCTAGCCTTATTCTTAATAATGTTGCCTTGTTCATATAATTTACTTTTAGTCACCAATTTTATACCTATTATTTATCTTCAGGCCTAAGTATAAGGTTCCACACTTTATTTCTTTCAAATTGATTTAATCCTAATTCATAGCTAAAACCCAATTGTCTTCATCTAAAGCTTCTTCTATACTTCTAGGTTCAATATGAGACATGAATGTAATATTATACAAATTAAAACAAAAACAAGTAGTTACCCCTTGCTGAATATCACCTATGATGGATAATCCTTCTTATATCCCTAATCTCTAAGTAACTCATCCTCCTTCCTTTTGTCTCTTAATTCAAAAAATTTTTCTTAAGAGGTTTGTCCTTCACTCTTTTCTTATCATCATCCTCAAAAATTGTCTTGCTTTCAAAAGGGTTATTCTCATAAAAAATAACATTAACAAATTTTTCTACAATATGAGTTCTTTTATTAAAAACTCTATATTCCTTACTAACCAAAGAGGAGATTAAAAAATTTCCTTCATATATTTTAGAATCAAAATTTCCTTGGCTATCCTTAGTATTCAAAATATAACACTTCTAACTAATTTTTGGTTTCTTAACTCTCCAAATTTTATAACAAGTTTTATCTATTTTATGCCAAATGTTAGCGCTTTAATTATATGACATGTACAACCTACAAATTCAACCAAAAATTATTTAGCTAATTCATATTCATTTCTTATAGTTTTGACCATTTCTTACAAGGTTATATTTTTCCTTTCTACTATACCATTTTGTTCTAGAGTTATAAGGGCTGAAAAATTATGAAAAATGCCATACTCATCATAAAATAATTCAAAGAAATCATTATTAAATTCTCTACCACGATCACTCCTTATAAATGTAATTGACAAGAATTTTTCATTTTGAATTTTATTAGTGAAACTCACAAACAACTTAAAACATTCATCCTTAGAAATAAAAAATAAAATGAAAGTAAATCTGAAATAACCATCATCAACAACAAAAGCATATGTCATCTAAATCAACAGCACAACTATTTCCATTTTTTTTCCTACATAACAATTTTTTTCTTCTTGATGACCTACAAAACAAAATTTTATATGGATTTAGGTACCCACACCATCTTTGATCTTGAATGTTAGTCATATACCTATCACTATCTCTTGGTGAAATGTCTCTAAGTCTATCATAGCAAAAATGAGATGCATGTCCATGATAAATGCATTATGTGAAAAGCAATAGAGTATAAGTCCTATATCCATAAATATTTGTAGGCTTAAATCCATTTTGCAATTTTTATTCAAAGTTTTTTTGCGATTGTGAGAAAATTCTTCAATCATTAAATCAATGTTGTTGAAAACATCTAGGCCATAGTGTGTACTTGTATGCATAATTTCTAGATTGAGGTCTACTTGTGGATGGATTTTGAACATTCCTAGGAATATATTCATCTTCTAAATTCTTCTGTTTTAAAAAAATTATATTGCTAGTAGATGTTCCTTTTTCATTAATATAACCTAATCCATGTTTATCATTTCCTACCTTTTGAGCATTTAACATTGTTTCTAATTTCTCATTTCCCTTAGTAAATTTTGCAAGTAAATCTTTCATATGTTCAACCTCTTTCTTTAACGGCACATTTTCATTTAATAATTCATCATTATCTTTTTTTATTGAGTCTAAGTCTTTTTCAAGTCCTTTATTTTCCAATCTATATCCTTCTATCAATTTCAAGGATTCATTACGTTTGTCATGCAAATTTTTCTTTTTCTAAGCCAAATTCTAAACAAACCCAAGCAAGTCCTTTTATGTATATTCAACTTCACTTTCATAAGGGTGACAAGGACTTATCTCTTTGTGTTCCTTGAAGAAAACATTTGCAACTAATTGTTTTTAAGAATCACATGATTCGCTACGTGCCACTTTTGGTGCTTTCTTCTTTGACTCCTTATTTTCCTTCTTTCCTTTCTTTTTGTCTTCTTGAAGATGTCGTTAAAGTGACCTCAAGTAACCTTTTTCACTATATTCAAAACATATTATATTAGTAAGTTTATTTTTGGATGAAGAATTACCTTCTCTTCTAAAAATGGGAGCCTTCTTTCATATAAGTTTCATTAATCCTCTTATAATGAGCACTAATGTTTCTTCCTCTTTTCTTCCATACAAAATTTCTTCATTCCAACTTTCAAACTTTCTTGAGACCTTGAATGCTATATTTTTCATTTTAGGTGTGACGTCCTCACTTGCGTTACTTTCAACATCATCCCGTATGTCCACAAGGATCCAATCAGCTCATTAATAAGGAGACTATGAAGGTCTGTCACTTTTTGAATTGTAGTCACTTTTGCTTCTTATGAGTTCAGTAGAGATATAAGAATATTACTAACTGTTAGCCTTATATGGCACCTAAGAAGGGGATGAATTAGGCTCTTAAAAATTTTCTTTTATATTATTAAACTTAAGCCTTTCACAAATTTAATTAAATGTAAAAGCTCAACAATTCTTAATCAATTAAATTAAATAGTAAATAAAATAATATAAATGCATAAAAAAAGAAAGAGAAGAAGAGTCATAACCAATTTATTCTAATTCAGAACAATCCACTTGCCCTACATCCAATCCCCAACACCACAATTGAGATTTTGTTCTCATTGTAATCAACAAGAATACAAAGTACACAACATAATCCTTCTTCAAGGCTCAAGAGTAACCGTTCACTCCCTTTTCTACAGCTCAAGAATAACTTCGTAACCCTCCCTTTTAAGGCTAAGAAATAAACTATCACTCTTCTTTTTCAAGGTTCAAGAATAACCCCACACCACTCTTCTTCTTATGGCTTAAGAATAACCCTCACAAAATACCAAAACAAATCTTTACCAAAAGCTCATATACACTCAAGAACACTTAATAATATTGTATAAACACTTTTTATACTTCTTGGATACAAAAATAACATAAAACACTTTTATTTACATTATTCTCAAGGCCAAATAGCCGTTGCCTAACGTTCTTCCCATTTAATAATATATCCATTGTAGAATCTACCTCTTGCAAAGTTACCATTACATATTCTTCATGACTAGTCTACTGATAGGCATCATTCGATAGACTGATCTTCTAAAATTTTTCATTCGGTCGAACAATTCCAATGTTCGATTAACCGATCTTCTTTCGATCGGATGGTGCTCTCTTCAAAAAATGTATGGAGTCGACCTGGTATACTTTCGGTCGATCAACCACTTCAATTTTTTCATTTAATTGACCAATCTATCCATTTGGTCAACCGATCTCTTCTAGGTTAGTCCAACTTCGGCCCAATTTCAACCCAATTAATCCAACCTTAACCCAATTCAATTCTTAACCTAATTCAACCTATTGTAACACATCCAAAACAATACTAATCAAATATTAACACATTAATCTAAACAATTTCGTTCACTTTATCTACATAGTTAATTAATTCATACAACTTCAATTTACACAACCTTTATTTAAAACATTGTTTCATGGCTTACATAAGTCATACAAATTTCACCGAATTACCAACTTAATTACAAACATATTAGTAGAAACACTTGTTCATCATCAAAATAAAGGTGGAACCAACCCCTGATTCAATCATCTCCCCCTTTTTTATGATGACAAAACTATGTGATATTAGAAGAATATAACAAGCTAAACAACCAAATTAATCCACACATACATGCGTATTATATGTAAACAAAATAAACACAAGGTTAACACTGCTAATATCACATATTCCATTCTCCTCCTTTTTATAATCATAAAAAAGTATACGTCAAATTACAAAAAGGTGTAAAACTTAAATAATAGTCATAAACATATAAAATTTACCATTATGCCCCTTTTTATAAAAATTTGATACCAATAAGTACGAAGCATATAGACAAGAGACATTAATCCTCTCCTAAACATATATTTCAAACCAATGCTCCCCCTTAATAGAACATGCCAAGATATCCTTCAAAATACCATAACATATGTATTCAAAAGAGGGATAAAAACAACTAAATCTCATTTAAAAGTTCTATGATCAAATAATCATCAACATAGATACCAAATGCTCTCAAAAAGTGATTAAATTGAAAAAAAATCACATATAGTAATCATGATACAAAATTCTAGAGGACAAAAACTTGATAACAATTGTTGGAAAATAAAAAACTTCATAGTAATCATTCTTGTTGTTCAAAACCCAATTTTTAAAAATTAGATAAAACTTGTTTTACAAACAGCATAATTTGTTGAAAAACAACTTGTTGATACCAATCGTAATAAAACACAACGCAAGCCAATTAATGATACAACCAATCACAACAAGATAAGGCCTATAATACCAAATGCTAATAATATACAAAATGAACAAACCATCAACAATAAGCAACAACACATAATGAAAAAAAAGATACTAACCAAAAATCAAAATAACATTGCTACGACATATATAACATTAAGAAAATTTAAAGATAAGAATTAAAGTTACTTCATAATTAACACCAATTGTTAAAAAAATATCTTAAGGGTCTCACATCATCAATACTTTACCAATGACCGTCCCTAAATTCATGCAATCTAGTTTTTTAAAAAATCAAATTTTCAACATAAAACGCATGAGAAGGATCATATCAAATCATTTAATCACAGAGGCATTGATGCTTGAATTTAAAAAAACATGTGGAAGATATACACTGACTTATGTAATGAAGTTCCATGCTCCCCCTCAATACATGAATAATACTTCAAAATATCAGAAGCTTTTTCTAAAAATTTAAAGTCATGTCTAAGGGATCTTATTATAAAATAATTGAAGTAAAAATTTAAAGCTTTAATGATTCTTGAAACCTTTTCTGTGAAGGAATTACTACTTTTCAAACATTATTGTATAGGGCAAGTTATTAAAAACATGAAAGCTTTTTAGAAAAACTTCTAAGCTCCCCTTTAGTAAAACAATTTCTCCAAAAAATATGCAAATACCAAATTTTAAACTACATAAGAGGGATCAAAACATTCAATAATCATAATTACCAAAAATGTTCTAAAAAGGCTTCAAAACATGCTTAGAATTGTAAAACTAAATCATATAATCCATTAAGCATTTAAGCATCCAAGAAGCATTTAAAATGAACATATTAAGACATAGGTTTCAATTTGCCTAAACATGAAAAAGTTAATCATATAAGAATGTCAATCGAAGGGTTTTTTAACCAATTAACACATAATGAAAATAAGAAACTAAAATAAATTATATTCAAGTATTTTTATTCATGATTCTTAATTCAAGACATGATAGGACTTGAGAATATTCAATCCAAAAGCATTAATACGATAAAGTATATCTAAAACAATCTAGAGCAACTTTAAACTTTCAACATCTAAATGCAAATATCATACATGATTAAGAAGAATTGTTCCTATAAAAGAAAACTCACAAATTAGATAAAGAGAGCAACCATGTTGAAAGTAGTGGTTGAGGAGAAATACAATGAAAATATAATGAAAATTGAGAATGCGACTTAATAGACTATCGGTCGATCGAACTTGATCTATCGGTTGATCGACAATAGGTAGGTCGACCGATATGCGTCGTTCAATCGACTAAACATACATGTTGTAAAAGAAAAAAACACAAAAAACTTAACGAAAATTTTATTTTAAATTAATGATCAAACTAGTAATCAAAATATCGAGTAACAAAACTCAAATAAATTTTATTTTAAGAATTCACTTATTTAATCTTACATGTTAAAAATATCAAATTGAATTTAAAAAAGAGAGCTATGTAATTTTCATAAACTTAAAAGTTTGATAGTTCGGTCTATCGAACAGCTCATATCAGTCAACTGATATACTTGTAAAAACACATTCGATTAGTGGAACTAATCCTATCGGTCGATCAATAGTCAAAAGTACATAAACATACAAAATTCTCCCAGTGAGCATCGGCATCTCCCTGTAGGTCACTCTCATCTAAAAGACTTGGCTCCTCTAATACCTAATCCACCAAAGTATCAATATGATCTAAAGAAATAAGCTCTAAGTTACTACTTGTTCTACTAAAAGTCCTAGTAAACAAATAAACTCAAATTACTAATGCGATTCTAGAAATAATTTTAAACAAAATAATGAAAATAACAAAAAGAACATACCTTTTTCGAAGCTTAAAGTTGTATTTAACATAGCCTGAATCATTTAACCTCTTATGCTCCAATCTATTCCTCTTCTTAGAGTGAATAAACTCGAATGTTTGCCAATTCCTTTCATATCTACTCGCATTCACATACGAACTCAAAATATAAATAGTAAACTTTTGTAAGTCTAGAACATTATTACTAAATTAGTTCCACCAAGCAACTATAAGACAAAGAAAAAAGAATCTCATAAATAAAATGAAAAAAATGATTAATTGTAAACAAGGAATAAAAGTAAAGAAACATATACCTAGATTAAGTTTCTCTCTTTACTGTACTCCTAAAGGCATTCCAAAATCACTAGCACTCCTTTTATACGCCACTACCTGTAAGTTAAGGAGGTCTTACATCATCTCATGGCCAATAATAGTAATGATGGTGATTAGAATCCCCCAATTAACATCAACTCTCTTCTTGTAATCTTACTTGAAGTAAATACTTGGATTGAGGAATGCCATAGTAACAAACAAAAGAGAGTACAATTGGTTTTCCCATCAATCAATGACAAATAGGAAAGTCATGTATAGAGAAGGTTTGTTCTTCAAGTTGGCATTTATAGCTTCCTTCACCCTCTCCATAGCATCATAAAAATATTTTTTCGTAGGCTTATCATCACTATCCTCTAGACAAAGCACTCCAACCAATGGCTCACAAGCTATAATCACAAACTAATATTTAGTCAAAGCTCCCTATCCTTAATAATAATGGAAGCAACCTTCAGCCCAACATTGGACTTGACATGCTGAGCAGGTACCTATCTATCACTAGTAAACATCTGTCGCAACTCCTTCTTTATCCTTTGAAAACTATATAGTGATGGAAAGTTAGTGGAAAATATAGTAACCATAGGGCGATATAAGTTCCTACCACTAATAAACTCCCTCCTCATCAAATTCAACACCCATGTACGATTATAAAAATATCTAGTCACCTTTATTACCTTCAACATAGTCTCATCTATCATAAGAAATCTTTTACCATCTTCAATATCTTCTAACATCAAGTCAATATAGTAAGTAGCATGTGAAGTCCAACAAAAAGAGTTATACATACACTTAAACCTTTTCCCAACTAATTTATAAGATGCATCATTGTCAATGATGAACTAAATAATGTTCTTAGGTCCAGCTTTATTAACAACTTCATAAAAAAGCTAAAATAGATAATTAGCATTCCTAATCATGCCAGATGCATCAATTGACTTAAAAAACATGGCTCCTTTGGTAGAATAAATTAAGAAATTAATGAAAGACTCTTGTCTCTTACTATTCCAACCATCACACATGATAGAATACCCATAAATCGCCCACATCATCATTCTCTTACAAATAGTGTCTTATTTCAAAAATAGAATTAGGAAGAAGCTTACTTATAAAGTCATGCATTGAAAGAGCCTTATACCCCGGATTATTAGAGGTAACGATATCCACCATAGATTGATAATAATATAACTAACCATCACAGAATGGCACATCTGTATCATACCACCATCTAGCTATAGCCATATTTACTTTCTCACATACTTTCCTTATTTGCATGGCAATACAAATAGAAGGTTGAGCTCCTAAAGTTGTTTTTAAAGAAAAAAAACCAGTAAATGACCTCTTTCTTTTCTATTTAACCTCACAGCTACTTGAATCACTCCCTTCTCATTGGACAGAAGGGATAGAAGGTCCTTAAACATCATATCCACTAACATCATCTCTACCAATATCATTTCTACCACCTTTCAAAAAAGAACTCATCTATTAATGTTGAAACTCAAATTGACTCTTCTATCTTTCTCTATCTGATATTCCTCTATCAAAATCTTCCTCTTCGCACTTCACATCATAAGGAATCCTTTTATAAGGCTCCACGTTATCCTTTATTCTAACCAAATGCCTTTTCATTCTTGTGATTGTTCCACCTTTCAAAGTCTTGCTACAATAATTGTATATGATCTAACTCCTTACGCTAAAAGTAGGAACCAATCTATCATAGGTCCATACCAGATTGTCAAATCTCATATAAGGGGCCAAAGGATTACCAGTAGTGTTTGAAGTCGAACTACCATTCATTTACTATCAAAATCAATGCAATTGATTAAGACATTATGCAAAATAAATTAATTGTAATTGATGAAACATACATAAGCCCAAGTTGTAGCCAATCAGAATTGAAGAAT
>JAOXYD010066666.1:0-12777 GCA_028565735.1 Pinacopodium congolense | reverse complement strand
ACCTGTTTGTTTTTCCACTCGGGCAAGGCGATGAAATTATACCGGTATATACCCTCCTCTTTTCCCCGTACACTATCTTTTGCAAAGCCATAATCAAACTTTCCAAAGCCCTGTAACTCCCAGCAGGAAGGAACCGGAATAGTGGTCCACTTCCCGGCATTCATCCCAGCCGTACAATAAAAATCCCACTGTACTGTCTGATCACTACCGGTACCGGAGAGGTACACTTTTTCTGTTTGCTGTGCGGCTGCCGCAGTGCAGATGATGGTTAACAGAAGGATGTATATGTGTTTGTGCAGGATCATAGACTGGCGGTAAGCCTGGTTAATGTTATTGATGAAGCCACTTTTTTTCCGTTTAACCAAACCTGGAAGCCTTTTCCTTTTTTATACTTTGTACCGTTTTTATCCCAGATGATGGTGATGATCTTACCATGATACCGTACATTATCCAGGCAGAACCAATCCCACTTATCTGCCGGCAGCAATGGATTTACTTCAAGGATTTTATCGGCCCTTGGGCGAAGACCTACCAACCCTGTAATGACGAGGTCATTAAAAGTTGAATGGTTGTAATACCGACTCCGTTCTTCCCGAGCGAAATGCCGGCGAGCAGGAACCCGATGAGCAGGCTGCCGCTGTCGCCCATGAAGATCTTGCGCTTCTTCGACAGGTTCCACGGGATGAAGCCGATGGCCGCCCCGGCGAGCGCGGCGGAGGCGAAGTTGACGTACAGCTCTTCCGAGGGCAAGGAGATCATCAGGAAGGCGAGCGCCGCCACCGCGGCCTGGCTCGCGGAGAGGCCGTCCATGATGTCGACGATGTTGAAGGCGTTGGTCACGCCCACGATCCACACGACCGTCACCACGTAGGCGACGTAGGCGGGCTGAAGGAAGCGCATGCGCAGGCCGAAGACGATGAGCAGGCCCGCGGCCAGGATCTGCACGATGAACTTGGGCTTGTAGTCCAAGCCCTCCGGCCGCTTGAGGTCGTCGACGAGGCCGAGGATGAAGACCAAGGTGCCGCCGAACACGAGCGAGCGCAGGTTGTAGAGCGTGCCGGTCGGGAAATTGGTCGTGAAGCGCAGGAGCAGCATCGTCGCCATGAAGCCCAGGTAGATCGCCACGCCGCCGAACACCGGGGTCGGCTCCTTGTGGGTCTTCACGGCCGAGCTCGGCGAGTCGAGCACGCCCAGGCGCAAGGACAGCAGGCGCACGAGCGGCGTCAGGAAGAAGGACACGGCGGCCGCGCAGAGGAACGAGGCGAACAGCAGGCCGGTGTAGCTCTTCACAGCTTGCCCACCACGCAGCCGCGGCCGGTGTACTCGGTCTTGAGCGTGTCCTCGAGGCCCTTCCAGTTCACGGCGCCCGCGGGCGTGAGCGAGCCGAGGCCGACGCCCAGGCGCGCCGCCTCGCGCGGCACGATGAGCACCCGCGTGAAGCCGTCGGCGCGCAGGGCCGAGAGCAAGGCCGGGGCGTTCGCGGACTCGTTGGCGCGGCGGACGAAGAGATTGGGCATGTGCACGGTGCTGGGCAGGTGGTCCGGAGTCAGGTAGTAGCCGCGCTGCTCCCCGACGACGAGTATTTTATCATTCCCGGCGGCGTTGGTCCGGAGCCAGTCCGCGCAGGAGTAGTAGTCCAGGCGCCGGGTCAGGAAGTCCTCGCGGCTCTCGAGCCCGAAGGCCGTCGCGCCGGAGCCGAACGTCGCGTGCACGAACACGAAGAGGAACAGGTGCGCGACCGTCATCACCGACAACGCTCCGCCGAGCACCACCCGCGCCCAGCGGTCCAAGCCTTGCCACAAGGCCACCAGGCCGCAGGCGCCGAGCAGGGCCATGATCGGCACGAGCACGGTCAGGAAGCGCAGGACGACCCCGCTCGAGAACCACGCCGCGCCCCACAGGAAGGCGAAGAGCAGAAGGCCGCGCAACGTCCGGTTCTTCGACGCCGCCCAGGCGCCCAGAGGCAAGAGCCACAGCAGGACGTCCCAGCCCAGGTCGCCCAGCACGTCCATGCCCCCGCCGAAGCGGAGCGGATTTCGCAGGAGCAGGATCGGAAGGCTGATCAGGCTGTGGAAGAAGCCGCCCACATGCCCGTACTCGGTGAGCACGCTGAAGTAACCCGCCGCGAGCTCGGAGTTCCAGCCCGTCCCGGTGTTCTCGAAGAACTTATACAAGAACGGGAAGGCGGGGTTGCGCACGCAGATCCAGTTCTTGATCAGCCACGGCGCGAACAGGGCGCTCACGATGGCGGTGAACAGCGCGAGATCGACGGCCCGCTCGCGCCGCCGGTCGAAGCCCCAGGCCCAGAGCAGGCGCAGGCCGAACGCCGCCGCGCCGATGCCCGCGTAGTACTTGGTGCCGAGCGCCAGTCCCGTGAATAGGGCCGACAGGATCAGCCAGCCGCGGGACTCCCCGCCTTCGGGGGCCAGCTGGCGCCAGCGTTCGAACGACAGAGCCGCCGCCGTGATCCATAACATGACCAACGGCTCGACGTACGTCGTCGAGGACATGAGCAGGACCGCGGAGTGCGTGGCGATGAATATGCCGGCGAGCGCCACCGCGCTCATCGGCGCCTCGCGCCGGCCGAGCGCGAACACCCACCAGATGGCGAGGACGGTGGACAGCCACATGTACATCTGCGCCAGGATGTCGGAGCCGAGCAGCAGCGCCAGCGAGAAGAGCATTTCCCCGTTCTGCGGGAAGTGGGCGTACACGATGCCGGGCGGCGCGAACAAACGGCCCGCGCGCAGGTACGCCTGCGGCAAGGCCAGATGGTAGACGAGCGAATCGTACTGGTGCGGCGGCACGAGGCACATCCACAACGCCGCGAGCAGCGGCAGGGCGACGGCCGCGGCCGCGAGCGGCCGCTCCCGCAGCAGGTTCTGATCCGGCGCGAGCGACTCGAGCGCGGGCTTCAGCTCCGAGAAGCCCAGCACCCACAACGCCGCCAAGTAGGCGGACGCGGCCCAGGGCTTGAAGAGACCGGCGGCGCCGAGGAAGAAACCGCCCAGCGCGAGCAGGCCGAGACCGAGCGTCGCGCCGGCCAAGGTCTTCTGCGACTCGCTCATGTCGGAGAGGCCGAGCTTGCCCACCAGGACCCGGCCCGAGCCGGTGGCGAGCAGGACGGTCAGCACGAGGAGCACGAAGGGCACGCAGCCCGGCCGCAAGGCCACCCAGAGGGAATCCCCCGCCGCGAGCGCGCCGAGCCCCGCCGTCAGCAGCGCGAAGGCCGCCGCGGCTCGGCTCATTTCGCGGGCTTCGGCTCGAACAGGGCGAAACGCGCGACGCCCAGGCGCTGAAGGACGTATTGCCCGAGGCACCACAGCGCCGACAAGCCGTACTCGCAGGAGCGTTTGAAATTGATCGACGACGCCTCCGGGAAGTAGCGCGCGGCGACGGGCACGTCGCCCAGGCGCTGCTTCAGGTAGGCCGCCTGGATCAGGAACTGCTGGTCGAAGACGAAATCGTCCGAGTTGTCTTCCCAGTTCACCGTCTCCAGGCACTTGCGCGAGTAGGCGCGCAGGCCCGAGTGCCACTCGCCCAGGTTCTGGCCGGTGACGAAGTTCTCGAACATGGTGAGCAGGCGGTTGAAGACGTACTTGTAGACGGGCATGCCGCCGTCGAGGGCTTCCCAGCGCGTGCGGATGCGGTTGCCGCACACCATGTCGCAGATGTCGTTTCCGATCAGGTCGGCCATGATCGGCACGAGGCGGGCGTCGTACTGATAATCGGGGTGGACCATGACCACGACGTCCGCGCCTTTCTTGAGCGCTTCCGTGTAGCAGGTCTTCTGGTTGCCGCCGTAGCCCTTGTTCGTCGTGTGCTGGATGACGGTCAGGCCGAGCTTCTTGGCGAGCGCGACGGTGCCGTCCTTCGAGCAGTCGTCGACGAGGATGACCTCGGCGACCGACCCGGGCGGGATATCCTTGATCGTGCGCTCGAGGGTCTTTTCCGCGTTGTACGCGGGCATGACGACGATGACTTTGGGCTTGGGCATCAGACGGAGATTATAGGAAATGGCGGTCAGCGCCCGGCGCGTCTTTTCCAGGCGGCCAATCGCTCGGCCGGGGTCTCCGGGCGGTAGTCGTCCCAGCCCGCTCCGGCCCCCGCCTCGCGCAAGGCGAGCCCCGCGGGCGTTTCCTTCCACATCCAGCGATTGCTCGTCAGCACCGAGCCGTCGACGCCGCGCGACCGGGCCCAGGAGGCGAACTCGCCGAGCAGCTCGCCGTTGCCCAGAGCCAAGGCCATGTCGGCGGCGGAGTTGTGCAGCAACACGCGCTCGACGGGCAGGTTCTTCAGGCGCAAAAACTCCGCGTCGGCCAGAAGCATGATCCCGGCGGCAAAGCGTTTTTCGAGCAGCGCCGGCGTCCGCGGCAGCAGGCGCAGGCCCATTTTCACGAGACCGGCCGGTCCGAGAGCCCGGAAGCGCTTGAGCACCGCGCCCGTCGGCCCCGCGTCCATCGCGTCGCGCGCGTACAGCGACATGTTCGGCAGGACGACGGTGAGCGTCAACGGGCGGCCCTTCAAGGCCTGAGCGACAAGGCGCAAGGCCGCCGGCTCCGGCGTCCAGACGAGCTCCTTGATCCCCTTCTCTTCGAGCCAATTGAGATAACCGCGCAGGCCGGGTTCGTCGGCCCAGACCGACATCGGCGGCAGGCGCGCGCTCAGCTCCATGCGCCCGCCCGGTAAATCGCGTCGATGAGCTCGTCCACCTTGAGCGTGCTTTGGATCGTGTGGCGCGGAGGCGTCTTCGTCCGGACGCGCTCGAGGAACTCGCGGTCCTCGCGGAGGTAATTGGAGGCGCGCGCCTCGGGCGAAAGCTCGAAGACCTTCTCCGTCGACAGCTCCGCGCGGCGGATCGCGCGCGTCTCGCCGTTCGTCTCGATCAGAATCTCGTCGCCGTTGACCGCGAGAGCGCCCTTCTCGCCCTCGACGTAGAGGGCCAACTCGAGCACGGGCTTATTGGGGACGCTCCAGGACGCCTTGAGCGTGCCCGACACGCCGTCATGGGAGAGCGCGACCGTCGCCTCGTCCTCGACGCCCTCGCTGAACGGGCGCCGGAGCTCGGCCTTGACCGTTTTCGGGACGCCGAACGCTTCCAGCAGGAAAAACAGCATGTGCGGCGCGGGATTGATGATCACGCCGCCGCCGGACTTGGCCTTCTGAAACAGCCAGCCCTTCTTGGGGCCGAAGACTTCGGCGTGCTCGACCCACGCGGTGTAGGTCTTGAGCTTTCCGAGCGAGGGAATCAGCCGGAGCGCCTCGTTGAACACGGGGTCATACCCCAGCGAGTAACCGACCGCGGTGAGCGCCTTCTTCTCCTCGGCGAGCGCGGCTAAAGCACGGCACGTCTTGAGATCTTGAGCGAGCGGTTTTTCGACGAGCACGGCGACGCCTTTTTCGAGCAAAGCGGTTACCACGGAGAGATGAGTAAAGGTGGGCGTGCACACGATCGCGGCGTCGAGCGTGTGCGCGGCGAGCAGCGCCTCGACGGTCTCATAAATCGGCGCGGTCAGGCCGGTGCTGCGGATCGTGCCGTGGGCGCCGCGGTCGGACTCGACCACGCCGGCCAGGCACCCGGGCTCCAGCACGGACAGCATCGCCGCGTGCGTGAGGCCCATCTTGCCCATGCCGACGACGGCGACCTTCATATGCCGCCCTCGAGGCCCTCGGCGATCGTGCGCGGCTTGAGGCCCAGCTCGGCGAAAATCCCGGTGTAGTCGGCGTCCGGCACGCTCTGAATGGCGCCGAGCACGTTGCTCTTCGACAGCGGCGGCGAGGCGAACACGAGCGCCATCGCGCTCGCGATCAGCATGGCGATCGGACCCGGCAGATGGACCTTGAGCGGGCTCTTGCCCTGGCGCGCGGCGACGAGGTCGATGAGGCCCTCGAGCGTGATCGCCTCGGGACCGCCGACGCTGTAGGTCTTGCCGATCGTCTTCGGCTCGCGCAGGCAGCCCGCGATCACGGCGCAGACGTCGTCGACGTGGACGGGCTGGTAGCGGGCCTTCCCGTCGCCGATCACCGGCACGACGGGCGCGGTGGACGCCACGCGCGCCAGCTTGCCGAACACGCCGGGATCCTTGGGGCCGTACACGACGCTCGGCAAGAGAGTGGTCACGTCGAGGCCGGAGGCGTTCAAGATCGCGTCGGACTCGGCCTTGGTGTTTCCGTAGTCGCCGCGCCGGGCCATGCGCGCGGCCTGGCTGCCGATGTTGACGACGCGCCGGACGCCGCCCGCTCGGCACGCCGCGACGAGCGAACGCGCCCCGCCCACGTTGACCTCGACGATCCCCTTCTCGTCGCTCTTGAGGGCGGCCAGATGCACAACCGCCCACGCGCCGGCCGCGGCCGATTGAAGCGACGCCTCGTCGGTCATATCACCGAGAACGAGGGCGGCCGAACCCGGAAGCAAGGTCTTCGCGCGTTCGATGTCCCGCACGAGACACCGGACCTCGTACTTGCCCTCGAGAAAGGCGCACAGACGGCGGCCGATGTAACCGGTCGCGCCCGTCACCAAAACCGTCTTTTTTGGCTCCGCCACGAGGGCAATCCTACCATTTCACCGGATAAGGGCTAATTCCCCTTCCCCCAGCAGTCTTCGCCGTTCATGTTGGTTATGTTCGCGGCAGAGCAGACGGATATTCGAAGGATCATCGGAGCGACCGCCCAGAGAGAAAGGCACAACATGATCGAGTTCAAGACCGCGCCGGCACTCGCACCGATGACCGTCAGCTCCCACAAAGGTGCAGCGGCCCCCGTCGCGGGCCCAGACGATGTCCCGCACGCGCCGAGCCACACGGCGACTCTCCTTCAATTGAGCCTGTACAGGATGGGGTGCGGACGCCTGTAGTTTAAGTTCCGGATCGTGCCGGGATAGGTACTCCTCGACGACTTCGCTGAGAATCGCATCCAACGCTCCAAAGGGATACCGGCTCCACAGCACGTTCTTGAGCCGCTCAATGGACTGATGAAGAGAGGCAGACGCGACGAAGGCATATTCGAATGTCGGCGGCTTCGGCGCAGGTAAGGGTTCCTCGAGAGCCATCGACTGCTCCCTCCCCGGCTCGGGCGTTACTATAACCGGCGCCCGAACCGTCACGCGGTCAGCCGGAACGGGCTCCGCCGGGCGGCGGGCCGCGAGCCACTGCTCGACGTCGCGCTTACTCTTCCCCCGAGCGGCGGCGAGAAGTTCGGCTGGATCATGAGAAGCGAACTCGCGAGAGATCAGCGCAACGACGCACAAACTCAGCGTTCCCGCCTGGATGTCTGAATAAATCTCCGGGTGCGTCTCCGCCGCCCTAAACGAGTAGATGCGGCGATAGGCGGAGCCAATGGAGTATCGCAAGTGGCGGACACAGTAATCGAAGATGTCCGAGTAGCCGAGCCCGGCATAGAGCTTGCGCCGTTCGACTTCCGCCAAGCAAGCGAGCGATTCGACGATCGCTTTGCGCTCGTTCAGCGCCAACTCATCCATCCGGCGCAGTAAGGCCTCATTCGACAGACTTCGGTAGTTTCCCATACTACCAGACGATCGGGACCCCTAAAAAGTTTCACTTATCCACAATTTTCCACCGGTGGAATTTTGTGGATAACTCGACGCCGTATGAATTATTTCAATCCGTACTGCGTGATATGAAAGAGATCGATCGGCCACGGCGGGATCATCCGTTGATCGCGGCCGACGTAGCCCGCTTTGAGGAACATCTGATGGATCTGCGCGGCGTTAAAGTAATGCGGCGTGCCGGTCGGACCGTCCATCGACGACATCGTGCCCTTGGAGAACAGGCGGCCGAGCTTGTAGAGCGTGCTCTCGGTCGGTTCGGAGATGATCATGAGGCCGCCCGGCTTGAGCAGGACCTTCAAGGTCTCGAGGACGGGCGCGAGATTCTCGATGTGCTCGAGCACGTCGAGGCAGAACACGCGGTCGAACGCCTGCTTAGGCAAGGACTCGGGCTTCATCAGGTCCACGCGCTTGAAGTCCACGCCGGGGATGCTCAGCTTGAGCACGTCCTCGTGATAATCCCAGCCCGCGTAGCGGTGCTTGGGGAATTTCTCCTTGCACATCTCGAGCAGCAGGCCCGGGCCGCAGCCGAGGTCCAGCACGTCGAGCGCCGCGTCCCCGCCCAAAGCGCCGAACTCGAAGGCCACGTCGAGGCGGCGCGTGAACAGGCCGCGGATGACGGGGTTGCCGCTGTGGTATTCGGGCACGGTGTCGCGGACGAGACGGTCGTTATTCATGGCGCCTCTGAGAGGATGGCATAAGGTGGACGGCCGCGAAAGCGGCGAAAACGATGACGAGCGGCATCACGGGCATGCGGTAGCGCATCTGCGCGATGACCAAGGAGTGAATGCCCGTGTTGCACAAGACGTAAAGAGCCGGCAGCACCGCCGCCTTCTTCTCGCGCCACGCGAGCCACAGGCCCGCCGCGCCGAGCAGGATCAGCCACGGCTCGGTGAGCAACGCGATCACGACGAACAGGTTCCGGCTCAGGAATAAGAAGCTGCCGGGCGTGACGCCCACGGTCTTATCCACCCGCGGGTAGAAGCGCCAGAACTGCACGAAGTTCCCCGCGCAATGGCGGAGATACAGCCACGGGTTCTCTTTCACGTACTCGACCGCCTTGTGAAAGAAGAACTTGTCGCGCGCGGCCACCGGCAGGGCCATCGCCTCCGGGAAAAAGTCCTTTTTGGCGAGCGCCGCGGCGGCCACGCCGGTGTCGACGTTGTCCTCGTCGTAGAACATGGTCCGGATGATCATGGTGTAGCCGGAGTGCGTGTCCATCGTCCACGCGCCCACGACGCGGTGATTGCGCTCGAGCCACGCGCCGGTCAGGAGCGCGACGGGCAGAAGAAATCCCAGGAACGGGAACGCCCGCCGGCGGCGGACCGCGTCGAACACGATCCAGGCGACCAGGACGGCCCAGCACCACAGGTTCTGCGCGCGCGTGAGCACCGCGAGCCCCCAGCACAGCCCGGCGAGCCACTCCTCATGAGGACGGCCCTTCTTCTCGAAGACGCGCTGGGTCGTCAGCAAGGCGGCGACGACGAAGAAGATCGCGGCCGTCTCGCTCATCAAGATGCCCGACCAGTAGATGAAGAACGGATACAGCGCCGCGATGCCCGCGGCCAAGGCGCCCGCGGACGCTCCGAAAAGCAAGACGCCGTACTCGTACAGGAGCCACGCGCTGGCGATGCTCAAAAGAGAATTCAGTATTCGCGCCGCCCACAGGCGCTCGCCGAACACGGCGAAGGTCCCCGCGAGCCCGAGCGAGACCACGGGCGGCTTGTCGGCGGTCGGCTCCCCGGCGACGCCGTACACCCCGGTCGCGCGCAAATCCTTGGCGATCGAGATGTACACGCCCTCGTCGGGCTGATACGACTTTTCTTTGAGATAGAGCGAGAACCCGACGCGCAGGCACAGGCCCGCGACGAACAACGCCAGGACGAGACGCGGCACGCCGGTCGCTGTCTTGGTCATGACTTCAGCCGGTAAATCTCGATCAACGGATTGGCGGTCGACGACGCCGGGTCCACCGCGATCCACGGCGCGAGGCGGACGCGGTCGAAGACGGCCACGCGCTCGTAACGCGACAGGTTGGGCTGCATCGTGGGACGATCATCGTAAATCGGGGTGGTGACGGACAAATACTGAGGCAACTGGGCGGCGGGCAGGGCCCCGAACAGCTTCGGCTCGATGAAGCGGAGCTCGTAACGGGAGTACTGGAAATACGGCGCGTTCGACGGCTGGGGCAGACGCAGCAAGCCGATCGCCGAACCGGCGGGGATATTCGCCTCGATCCATTCGCCCGACCGCACGTGCGTGGAGGCCGTGCCTTCGTCGGCCCGGAAGTTCTCGAGATAGGTGGCCCCCGTCGCGGCCAAGTGAAGCGCCGCGGCGGCGGACACCATGCCGAGGAACGGGCGCAGGCGGCCCGACGCGTTCCACAAATCCACGGCGACGCGCGCCGCCAGCAGGCAGCCGATCGCGATCCAGCCCAGGCCGTAGCGCACGCTGAACGTCGTGCGCACGTCGGGGGTCAGCCAGGCGAAGGTCATGCCCGCCGCGAACGCCCCGAGGACGAGCAGGAGATTCTCGTCGCGGCGCCCGCGCCGCGCGGCATGAGCGGCGCCCGCGAGAATCAACGCCGTCGCCGGGAGCGTCATCGAACGGCGGAGCGCCGTCGCGACGAACAGCGCCGGGCTGCGCCAGTCGAATTTCGAGAAACCCGACAGCCCGTGGATCTCCTGCGCGGCCTCGCGCAGGCTCAGGATCCAGTAGGGATTCGTCAGGAAGAACGCCGCCACCGCGCACGCCGCCGCGACGATCACGCCGGCCGCCTCGTCTTTGGCCGCGGCCTGCGGCCGGCTCAGGCGGATGGCCGCCGTCACGGCCACGAACAGGCACGCGGGCCAGCCCATGATGAAGGCGCCCAAGGTCGCGCCCGCCGCGGCGCCGGCCCAGGCGTACTCCTTCACGCCGCCGCGCTTTAAGACGATCAAGCAGCGCTCGAGCGTGAGCAGGGCGAGGAAGGTCCAGACGATGTGGTTCTTGAGGCTGTGGGCGTGAATGATCGCCGCCGGCGACATCAAAAACAAAAACGCCGCGACCGGCCCTACGCCTTGGCCGAGCCAGTCGCGCCCCAGCCGCAGCAGCATCAGGCCGCAGGCGATGAACGCGAATGCGCTCAGCACGCGGCCCCAGTAATAGAGCCCCGCCATTTTCGCGGGCTCCGCCAGGTACGTCGCCAGGCCGGGACGCAACGTCACCGCGCCCAACACCGCGCCCGCCGCCTCCCACGCCGCGAGCGGATAGAGATACGCCCCGCCGTAGGTGAACAGGTGCGGATTGAAATTGAGCTCGCGCGGGCGCATGCGCGACAAGGCCAACAGGGCGGATTGCTCGTCCTCGTAAGCGGAACGCACGTAGAACGAGCGCAGCGAGTTCAGCAGTATGTCCGGCGGCGCCGTCCAGCCCGCCTTCACCGTTTGCACGCCCTCGAAGGTGGCGTAGGACTCCGGATTGTTCATCAGGTTCGGACCCAGCTTCGCGTGGAGCTTGGCCCAGGAGTTCGCCAAGGTCTCATGCAACGCCGGTCCGTCGGCGCCGGGCGCCAGGACGCGGTCGAGGCGCGCCCGATCCGGCAGGCCCCAGCGCAGGCCCCACAGGCCCACGAGAGCGCCCAGGAGCACGACCGCCGTCCGCGCGCGGTCCTTCATCGCCTCAGCTTCCACACGCGCAGCCACGGCCCCATGTTCACGCCGGGCTCGAACGGGAACTCCTTAACCAGGTCGGCGCCGGAGGCCAGCTCCGAGAAAAAGGCGGACAGCTCGCGGGCGCGGCGCGGATCGGCGCCGAAGCTCGAGGTCACGATCCACTTCGCCCGCACGGCGCGCACCGGATCAAGACCCGGGCGCACGTCCAAGAAGTCCCCGTCGGCCTGCGACGCGGCCACGTGCTTCGGAGACGAGAACAGGTCGCCCGCCGAGCGCTGCACGCGGTAGATGCGCCAGCCGCCCCCGGGATGGCGCTCCGCCATCGCCCGCCACAGCTTCGAGCGCGGCGAGCCCGCGGCCGCCGTGCGCTGGGCGATGTCGAGGCACTGCTCCTTCGACGGCAGCGCCCGCGGCGACGCGTGGGGGAGGTCCAGGAGAATCGTCTCGCCGGCGGGAATATTGGCGATCATCCACGCCTCGGCCGCGGCGCGCGTGTCGGGCCGGCGCAGTTCCGCGACGTAATTGACCGACACGTACAGGGCCGGCACCAGCGCCAGGACCGCGACGACGCTCCGCCGCCACGTCTTCTGGCCCCCGAGAACGTTCAGCGCCTCGCCCGCCAGGATCGCCAAGGCGGGGAAAACGCCCAGCAGGTAGCGCTGCCAGCCGCCGTCCGTGCTCGTCGACAGCACCGCGAAGTACGCGGCGACCGGCAGCAGCAGCAGGATCGCGCGCCGCGTCCGGCGCCACGCCAGAATCAGAAGACCCAACACCGCGGCCGCGCCGGCGGGCGAGCCCTCGCCGCCGAACGTCCACAGGTTGTAGGCCACGGTCTGCGCCATCGCCACGGGATCGTGCGGGCGCAGGCGGCTTAAGTCCGCGTAATCGCTCCAGTCCGCGGCGAAGCGGTTGAAATCGAGCGCGATGAAGGGCGAGCCCGCGAAGAACGCGGCGGCCGCCACCGCGACCGCCTGGACGAGCCAGCTGAGCGGCGGCATCCCGTCCTCGCGCAGCGCCCACGCGAGCGGCACGAGCAGGGCCAGCGGCGCCGCCGTGTACTGCGTCGAGCACGCCGCCCCGACGAACGCCGCCGCCGCGTACAGCCAGCCGCGCGCCCCGCCTCCCTGGAAGCGAAGCGCGGTGGCCCACGCCCCGGCCGCGAAGAAGAACATCATCGAGTCGGGCTTGGCGCCGTGCGACAGGTCCACGAGCTGGGGCGCGAAGGCGAGGATGAGCGCGCCGTACGCCCAGCGCGAGGAATTCTTCTCCCCCGTCTCCGACCGCGCGATCAGCGCGACGCCGCCGAGCGACGCCAGCGCCGACATGAGCCGTCCGATCAGGTAAAAGCCCGTCGGCGCAAATCCGTACAGGGCCGCGAAATCGAGCGGCCCCTTGCGCAGGCCGAACACCGACCAGATCCCGAACCACAGGCCGTACAGCCCCGCGAGCATGGTCGGCCACAGCGTGGGATATTTAAACGAGTACGGCCGCAGGCTCCCGCCGCCGAAGGACACGGCCATGTTGATCAGGTGCGGCTCGTCGGCGTTGTACGTATGAGGC
>JAOXYD010066657.1:0-12777 GCA_028565735.1 Pinacopodium congolense | reverse complement strand
GATTGGAGAAGTTGATCTATCAATTTTTGTTTGAGAGCTAGAAAGTATGTGTTGAGAGTTTAGAGGTTATGCTATGTCTAGACTTTCTAACTTTACATATCCATTTAACCAGATTTTAAGCACTCCTATAGGTGATTTTAAACAAATAACCAAGATCTCTCTTAAACTATTTGGAAAAACCTCAATATTTATAGGTCTATTTGGAGTTAACTCTCGTTACACTACCCAACTCAAATGCCCAAACTCACCATCTCGATCTATTGTATGGTATAAGCATAATAAATGTCACAAAGCATCAATCATTGAATCACAAACAACAATAGTTCCACAAAAAGTTCAAGAACAACTCCTACAAGATGTTTAGCTACTCATAATTACGAACAATCCAACAAAATCCATGTTTTTCATATTAAAAAGTAAAAAAGATAAAAGAATAAAAATTGAGTAAAGTTAAGAACTCCTCACTACTCCTAAAAGCTAAAAATCTGGATATTAATGTTGTCACCACTTTTCCCAAGGTAGATTTTTAGTTTTCCTTCTTGGTTAGTTACCAAACAATTGCCTCTTTTCCTCTTTTGGATGTTGTCTTTTTTTTAGGCTCCTAGGGTTTAGAACCATTATATAGGTCAAAAGGAGTGTCAAACCACTTAAAATCTTGTGTTTATCTCGAAAAGGGATTTTTTTTTAATAATTCTGGAGTGTGTCACGAAGGTTGTCACGATCGTGTCACCCTCCTCTGTCAACTTCGAACACTCTTCATTCTTTTGGCCATAATTTCTACTCTGGACCTCCGATTAACTTGAAATTTTTACTTCAGCTTCCTCACATCTAGATCTTATTCCCCTCACAATTTTATTACCATATGAGCTCTATAATTCTACCTAATATGTCATCAAAATTACCTAAAAATTCATTCTCAGCTGAATTTTTGCTACATCCATAATCCAACACCAAAGTGCATCAATCCATCCCCAAAATAGCTCAAAATTTATCCTCAAATACCAGACAATAAAAAAAAATAGTTAAAAACATCTAATATCATGAAAAGATGCAAAAAATGGAAAAGAACAAGTAGACTAATGCTAAAACACATAAAGAAATACTTAAAACATATAAAAAACAACCTAAGAATATAACCTAAAACACACTTATCAACTTTCCCACACTTAAACCTTTGATTGTCCTTAAGAAAAATCAAATACAACCATAACATCCTACAGTTTGTTTTCACAAAGATTAAGAGCATGCAATCTTTCAAACTTCTACCAAGTCAAATGTCAAACTACTATATGCATCATAACTCATTTTCATTAATACACATAAACAAAATCAACTTTTGACGCCATTGATCAAAGGAAAGCATATACTTAATTTGAATCTTCCTCATAGAATTCACTTAATTCTCTTAAGTGTTTAAGGGTTAGTGCTTTGCTTCAAACTCCCAATAGGAAAGCACTACACCATAGGCTTGTAAATACACCAATTCTTCTCTACAGTGATTACTTGCAAAAATAGATCAAAAGGACTTTGTGTAAGGTTGTAATAGGTTAAGGTTAGGGTAGGTGAAAAATGGTTTGAAGGGTTCTTCACAAGAAGTCATAAAATACTAAGTATGCAAAGGATAACAAAATAAATTTATGAGATATACACATGAATATAACTACTCTTCCATACTTATTTATTGCTACTTTATGCTATTATTTTCTTTTCTTATTTTTGTCTTCTTTTCTTTCTCTCTCTTTTTTTAATTTGATTTTGTTCTTTTCTCTTTCTGTTTTCTTTCTTTTTAAATAGTAAAAAAAATAAAAAAAACCCAACACTAGCAGTTAAGTTTAAGAGTAGAAGCTAAAGACTGCTCAAAGCATATAAAAAAACAACAAATTTAGCCAAAATTCCGACTAATGCATACTTAGTATTATATTAAACTTGTGATTGGGTAGGTTAATAGGGCTTGATGTTTTAAAATGGAGGTGTTCATTTTAAAAAACAAAGAGGTCAAAGGCTCAAAAGGATTTGTAAGGGATAATGACATGGTCATCTAAGCTAAAGGTTTAAAAGAAAGAGGGCCTTAATCACTTCTATTAAGCATGTATCTAGTATATTCAAATTGGTTCAAAGTAAGTTCTAAAGGTAACTACCTATAGGAGTATCACATATAAAAGGAATGAAATGACTGTAGAATAGAGTCATATAGGCTCAATTCTTAGGTTCTAATGAAGATTCATCATGTTTCTATACATTACTTAATCACTCAAGTATCAATTTCTGGGTAAGTTTATGTGACCAACTACTTAATCCACTCATCATGATTGACCTTCTATCCAAGTGGTCTAATTCAACTTCAAGCATGCATCTTAATCCCATTCTAACTACTATGATAGAACTCATGGCAACACATTCATCACAAAGGTTCATATCTAAGGGAAATTAACTCTCCTAAAATTACACCCTAATATGCAACCTACATGACATGCCAAAATGCAAAGAAAACACCAACAATTAGACAAACACAAACAACTATCTACCTCTCCACACTGAAAGGACATATTGTCCTCAATGTGTGAAGAGACTCATCAAAAACAAAAAAAACAACAAATAAAACCAAAAAGCAATCAAAATCATAAAGAAATAAAACATGGAAAAAAACAAAAGAGATAAGCAATGAATAAAAAGAGAGAGTAAGAAAGCTTATGGGGAGGACGGGGGCAATGGTGTTGGGGACAGGATTTGGAGTCCTTGCAACGCTCAAGACTTGTGGATCTTCCCTTTAAGGTAGCGCTGACACTGGATCACCATTTGCATTTGCTCGTTTAATGTTGCCAATTGCTACTTTGTTTGTATATTTTGGCTCTCAATGAGATTATACACCGTTTTCCATCCCACGTCATCAGAATCATCACTTGAAGTATCATCATAGGTGGGTGAAATCCTAGGACTCGAAGTTTGACTAGAGAACCTGTGTTTAACTGTAGTTCAAGTTTGAGGATCTCGAAGCTTCGTGTTATTGTGCCACAGTATTTTCGAGTGTCGCAAGTAAGGAACATCAAAGTACTCATAAGAAAGAGGGGTTAAACTAGTAGTATCAATATTCAAGTGCTAAACTATGGCAGTGGCTAGATACCCTAGGCCTAAATAATTACCCATTTTAGTCACCAAATGCATCAAAGCTTGAAAAAAATAGAAGGGCATATGCAACTTAATCTTTTCATCCATACATTATGAAAAAAATAATTCCCTATCTGAGCATTTGCTACTTTGAGTCTTTGAGAAAACAACATAGCAAATAAATTTATATAGTAACAAATGTTTTGGGTTAAGAATGTTGGCATTTAAAGCATTGTGTATATTAAGTAACATCAATAGCTATTCGGTGAAAAGTCTTGATGTGCATCCTCTATTTGTCCCTTATGAAACCCAAAAATTCTGTTGAACATTTTATTATCTAACTTACGAGCTTGAACTTTAATTTTAAACCAAAATTCATTCATTTTGTCAGAATCAAAATGTATAGATGTAAAAAACTCAATGGTCAATTCTTGAAAAATTGGGTAATCTATTTGAATAAATTATTCCTAACCACCTCTATTACACATCCTTATGAGTCTATCTTTTAGTCCTATGGTTTCCAAAAGATCAAAATCAAAATAACGAAATGTAAGGATAATTTTATCTTTGATATGAGTGTATCGTATCACCCTTATCCTTGGAGAAGATAGGGAATGGGGCTCCATAATTTACAGAAATATCACGGACATTTTAACCTCCTACTTTGGCTTGAATGGGTAGAATAGATTTCCGGCAAATGGTTTTTTTCCATGGAGCCGTAACATGTAAGTACCTGCAAAACACACAATAGAAGTGCGAATAGGCAACAAAGAAACAAAACCCACACCCTAGAGAGAGAGAGAGATAAAGGCATTCATGGGGGGAATAGGAGAGGAAGGAGATGAGAATTGCAAAAAAAACTATAGAGACTACACAAAACTGAAAAGAAACTAACAAAATTTACTATATTTGGAGAAAAGTTGGCTTAAAGTGAGAAAAGATAGGTGAAGGCTAGGTGGAGGAGCCGAAAATAGAGAGAAGAGGGAGTGGGTAGGAGAAAGAATGAAGAAGAGAGGGTTTTGAACACTAAAACCCGTCCATCAGGAAAAGAAGTTGTCATGATCGTGACACCCCTTAGTTTTAAAAATTCTGTTGCCCTCATGATAGGCCATGAGGGTGATAGAATTTAGACCTTTCTTGGCCTAAATTCACCCCAAATGGCCCTCCACTTGATATAAACTCAACTTATGCTTTCCAAATCAAGATTTAATAATAAAAACTACTTAAAACACCAATCAAACTCAAGAAAAACAACAATAAAACTAAAGACAAGATGAAGATAAAGCAATAAACACTTAGAAACTATGAATCAATACATTAAACAACTTGCAAACTAGAAAAAACATACTTCATTTAAGGTCATGAGTTTGATCAATCTTCAATTTAATCAATAAGGGATTAAAAGGGAAGAAGCTACTCCTTTTTGTCTTGAAGAAAAGTCTCTAAGATACAACTTTCCATGATGTCCAAAAGTCTTAAACGTTGTTCTCCTGAAGCCTTTCACTCCAACCGCCCCATGCTTGCAAATGTGAGCCACCTCAAATGGTCTTCTCCCCCTATATTTGAGTTTACAAAGACTTAGCTTCAACTTTGCTCTAATCTTTTTCTTTCTCACCTTAAATACCTTCTTCTCTGTTTCTAAGGTTACATCGCTAGAAATACTAATGGGTAATGGTTTTCCTTTACCTAAAAAGGTATACTCAAAATGTAGAGATGAGGATTGTAACTTAAGCACGGGTGATGTCAAGGGAAAATAGGGTAAGGGCATTTGTTTTTCTTAAAGGTTTTGGCTTCAACCACTTACTCAACTCCTGCTCCTTCCTAACTCTTTTGTCATCTTTCAAATTTACCTTTCCTTCATGCTTCATCTCTTGTGTCTTTACACACTTATCAATCACATTTAACATCATGCAAGCATTTCCTTTCACTGAATTTTTCATCGTCTTACCCATATTAAACACTGTTCGATCATCACCAATGCGAAGGGCTAATATTCCTTTATAGACATCAATCAGAGCCTTACTAATGTTCATAAAAGGTATACCAAGGATTAATGGGCAACTATTATCTTCTTCATAATCGAGCACCATAAAATCAACTGGAATGAAGGACTTATCTACTTTGATGGGCACATCTTCCACCAATCCGAATGGCTTCCTTATTGTTTTATCTGCTAATTGTATGAGTATGGAAGTTGGCTTTACCTCACCTAACCCCAATTTCTTAAAAATAGATAAAGGCATCAAGTTAACACTTGCTCTTAAATTACATACACATGCAAAAAATTCCCAGTTACCAATAGTACAAGGGATAATGAAACTCCCTTAATCTTACAAGTGGGATGGCATCTAGCTGGTGATGATTGAGCTATAACTCCCTATCAATTTCATTGACTTTTTGTCATCCTAAGCCCTCTTATTAGTTATGATATCCGATAGACACTTAGCGTACGTAGGTATATTTAGTATAGCGTTTATATGTGATAACTTCTTCACCTTCTTAAAGAACTTAGAAACTTGTGGGATTATTGAATTCTGTTAAAGCCTTTATGGATAGGGTATTCTTGGCTTATACGATGGTGATGGGATGTAGGGCTTCTCCTCCTGCTACTTTTCCTCTCTAGCCTGACTTTTATCTCTTACATCCTCAACCTTCTCACCTGGCTCCTCTATTTCTTCAAAATTTATAACTTTAATGGCCTTCACTTGCTCCCTTGGATTGGAATCAGTAGTGTTTGGTAGGCCACTTACATTTCTAGAAGACAATGTATTAGCAAGTTGGTCTACCTGTACCTCCAGGTTATGGATGGGTGAAGCGTGGTTCTTCACAATCTGATCAAACTTTGCTTCCATCCTCTTTTGACTCTCCTTTTGGTTGGCAAACATCCTCTTCGGATTCTCTTCTTGACTTGCCAGTTTGGAGTCCAAAACCTCCATTAGCTTGTCCATCTTATTCTCCTAAGGTCCAAGATGATCTTGTTGAAATTCAGGAGGTCCTTGTAGTCTTGCTTGACTACCTACATTGTTAGTAATCTAAGAAAAATTTGAGTGATTTTTCCACCCTAAATTGTAAGTATTGGAGTATGGATTGTTACTTCATTGTCGTGGTTGGCCCAAGTATTTTACCTATTAAGTGCTATTAGCTTCCAGTAAGAAGCATTCAGCTTTGCAATGGTTTTCTTGCCCACATAACTCACATTGTAATTACATGACCTTAACTACAGATGAAGAAGCTCCTTTCATATTTCTCAACTGCTTAGTGAGGGCGGTAATATGTGCTTGCAAGGCTATCACATAATCAATTGGAATCATGCATTTTTGTTCCTTTGGCCCTTGCCTACTGCTTTCATTTGACCACATGCAACTATTACTTGCTAACTCGTCTAAAAGATCATGAGCTGTATTGATAGTTTTCCTCATCAATGATCTTTCAGCAACTGGCTCTATAGTTCCTTTTGTTCTCTGATTGACACCATTATAGAATGTTTGGAGCAAGAACTCCCTTGGAAGATTGTGGTGGGGATAGTTCCTTTATAGTTCCTTGAATCTCTCCCAAGCTTCACATAATGACTCCTATTCATTTTGTTGAAAGTTTATGATTTCCTTTATGATTCTTATTATCTTGGTTAATAGGAAGTATTTAACAAGGAAAGCTTGGGCTAGTTGCTTCCAAGTGGTGATTTGCCCTGAACTGAGTAAGTTATACCATGTCTTCGCCCGATCCTTCAAAGTAAAAGGAAATAATCTCAACCTCATAGCATTGTCTAACATCCCATTAAAGCGAAAAGTATTGCATATCTCTAAAAAATTGGCAAGATGAGCATTAGGGTCTTCAGTTGATAGCCCATAAAATTGCACACTCCTTTGAAGAATATTGAGGAGTGCTGGCTTGATTTCAAAATTGATTGCTTGAAATGCAAGCCTTATAACTCCTTGAGGACTAAAGCCTGACCTCATAAAGTCCATTAGAGTTCTCTCAGCTCCTCCTTATTCTCCTTCTTCTGCCAAAGTTCTTCATGTTGTTTCTTGGCACTGAGCTCTTTTTAAATCTTTTTCGTGCCTTGTGATATCTGATAACTCTTCTTCATTTAGCTCGGTGGACCTTCTTGTGCTCCTTGTGTTCCTGCACCTACAAATACATAAGAAAAAGTATAAAAACTCTTAAATCAAAGTTACCTAAAATAAAGAAGGTGATAAACAAAACAATCCTCGGTAATGGAGCAAAAAACTTGTTGATGATTTGCAAAACTATCTAACTTGTTTTATGCTCAGAACAACAAATATACGGGTCGTAACTTATAGTAAAAAATGGATATCAATCCCACAGAGATTAAGTTTAGTCACTACTTAACTAAGGTTTTACTTTGTTTAAGAAAATGCTTTCAAATGATTAAAAACTGGAAATTAAACTAAAATTAACTAAACTAAGAATAAACAATCAATGGAGACAAAGTGTAGTAATTTGTAACCAAGGCTTAAGATTAGGAATTAATTTATCCCTATTTTGCTTTCCTCTTGTGTTTTTGATCCAAGATTTCCTAATACTTAATTACCCTATCTCGAGGTGTAATTAGTTGACCCAAGTTGAAAAAAATTAGAATCAATTATGCTATGTCTAGAATTACTAACTTGTCCTAACCATTTAACCATATTTTAAACACTCCTATAGGTGATTTTAAACAAATAGCCAAGATCTCTCTTCAAATGTTTGAAAAAGCTTCAATATTTATATGTCCATTGGGAGCTAACTCTCATTACACTACCCAACTCAAATGCCCAAACTCACCCTCTCGGTCTATTGTATGATATAAGCATAATAAATATCACAAAGCATTATTCATTGAATAAAAAACAATAGGAGTTCAACAAAAAGTTCAAGAACAACTCTTACAAGGTGTTTAGCTACTCATAATCTCGAACAATCGAACAAAATCCATGTTTTTCATACTAAAAAGTAGTAAAGAGAAAAGAATAAAAACTAAGTAAAGTTAAGAACTCCTCCTCTTTACTTTGAAAATTTGGAAAATATGGATATTGATGTTGTCACCACTCTTCCCAAGGTAGATTTTTAGTTTCCCTTCTTAATTAGCCATAAAAAACCTGCCTCTTTCCCTATTTTGGGTATTGTCGTTTTTTTAGACTCCTAGGGTTTAGAACCCTTATATAGGTTAAAAGGAGGGTCAAATCACTTAAAATCTCGTGTTTATCTAGAAACAGGCCATTACTGTTGTCATGATTGTTACAATAATTTGATTCTAGAGGTTATTACAATCGTGATAGTGTCATGCTCGTGACACCCTCCTCTATCAGCTTCAAACACTCTTCCACTCGTTTGGCCATAACTTTTAATTCGAACCTTCACTTAACTTGAACTTTTAACTGTAGCTTCGTCCAAATAGATCTTGCTCCCCTCAAAATCTCATCACCATCTAACCTCTATAAGTCTACCTAATGAGTCATCAAAGTCACCTAAAAATTCATCCCTAGATGAATTTCTGCAACCTGCATAATCCACCACTAAAGCACATTAATCCATCCTCAAAACAGCTAAAAATTTGCCCTCAAACACTAGACAATCAAGAGAAACAATGAAAAACATTTAAGATCATGAAAAAAAATGCAAAAGAACAAGTAAACTGATGCCCATTGAAGGGAGTTAGCCCGCCGTTATAGGAGCAGTCAACAATTTCAACTCTAAATCTCCACAATTGCGGCTATAACATGCTCCTACTTATCCCCTTTGTCAGCTAGCACAAGTGGAAGGTTAAAGAGTCTGCATAACAGAAGTGAAAACAACATTAACACGTAATAAAAGTAGAGAATTCAGATCTAACCTTAGATAGAGAAGCTCTTGCTGCTCTCTTAGATTTTCTTAGATATTTTAGGATTCAAACACTTGTAAGTTGAGTTATATTGTGTATTTTGAGTTGCTTTTTCTTGAAGATTAAGATAAGATGTGTATATGAGTTTCTAAACCATCATAGGGGGTTTCTTAACTCAGATTATTACTTATTTTCCTCTATTTTTTGAATTAATCAAATTTCATGTTCTTATGTTTATATTCTTAAATATTCTTTGATTTTCTTGCAAGATCTTATGGATTTCAAAGCTATGTTGATTTCTAAATCAAGTTAAGAAGTTCAACCCTTGTCTATAAGCTTTTTAAACATGTTTCGTAACTTCTAAACTACTTATTTCTGCTTATATTTATAGATTTATTAAAGTATATGGCTTAAGATGCATGTTTTCTATGCTTTGATGATTATGTGTTTAAATCAATTTTCCAGATTTAGATTTGTGTTTTAATGTTTTATAAGAGTTCAAAGGCATGTAATAACTTCTTATTTTGTTTATTGAAGGTTTTAAAGTTCTGATTTTGGATTGATCACCTAAGATTATAGTGAAAGATATTCTAGGATCTGAGAAATCTACCTAGGTTATTAGAAAAATCACTAAACAACATAAATAAATCAATGAATGACCAAAATTTGATTATTTGTGAGCGTTAGAGATCTAAGACTGTAAATCTATAAAGCAAGCTTCTTGAAATTAAGGCCCATTGGCTATATTTAAATCATAACCAAACTTTAAACTAAGTTTAATGGAGAAAAGGCATAAATCTTAACCATAGCTTTTATTTTGAATTCGTGAAGGAACTATAATCCACCTTCGAATTTTTTTTAAGCTCAATCAATTCATTAATCATTTATCAAGAGCTAGATTCCATAAGTTTATCATTTTTAGTAATTTTATAAATCATTTTATAATTCAAAATTAAAAAGGTTTGAAGTAATGTTAGGAAAATTAGGAAAATTTAGTAATTTTATCTTTTCATCTTTTTAATTAATTAATTTTAAATTTCTTAGATAATTGTAATATAATTAATCTAGTATTTTACCAAAGAACACCATTTTTTCCCGTGGGTTCGACACTCAGAATCTTAAATATACTACACTTTATTACTTGTTCGATACGTGCACTTACCTTTGTCACGTTGGTTTTCGCTCAATATCATTTTGATTTTTAAAGTAAAATCGGTTTAAAAGAAACCCCATTTTTAATCATTCAACCAATGAACAACAAGTTTTTGGTGCAGTTGCCAGGGAATAATTGATGTGTTTTAGTTTAGAGACATTGGTGACATTTACTCTAGGATGTACATTTGTATATAGTCTTTTAAGTTTGTTTGCTTGTTGTTATTTTCTTTTATGTTTTAATTGCTTTTAATTTCTTTGAGTTTGATTCTTAGCTTGTGATGATCTTGATTGCATATTTAGTAAGAATCAATTCAATTTAGAAATGGAACATCATGAGAACTTAGTTTTTCAACCCTACAAAGAACTAACCAGTTTGGAATTGGTTATGCAAACTATGAGCGGTCATAAGTCTAATATTGTTAGACCTAAGATAGATTTAGATGATTTAGAAATCCCACATATTCTCATTTCCATAATTAAGTCTTGTCAATTTAGTGGTTCATCTTCGAAAAATCCAAATGATCATTTTAAAAATTTCTTGGATATATGTGATCTCTATAAAAATTATGAAATTTCAAACGATGCACTTAAACTCAAGTTATTTCCTTTTTCTCTTAAAGATAAGGATCTCACATGGTTGAAAACTTTTCAACCTAGGTCTATTCAAACTTGGGAATCTTGTCAATTGATTTTTAGCTAAATTCTTTCCCCCAGTTAAAATGGCTAAATTGAAAATTTTGATTTTGTCTTATGAGCAATATGAGGGTGAGAGTTTATATGAGTCTTGGGATAGATTTAGACAGTTACTTACTGAATTTCTAATGCATAACTTCAGTATTTGTGAGCAAGTGCGTATTTTCTACTTAGGACTCATATCATCCACTCGTAGTCTCATAGAAGCTACTTCTTGAGGAACTTTGAGGAGCAAAACTCCAAGTGAAGCATACGAATTGATTGAGGACATGGTATCTAATAGCTTTCACTATATTTTTTAGCCTTCTTATAGGAAACCATTTAGAGCTCATGCCCTTAGTGAAACCTCAGTTTTTCAAGCTCCATTAGTAGACCGTACCAAGAAATTGGAAAGTTTACAAACTCAATTTGGTAGTGATGTGTTTCAATGTCCTCTAGGTTGTGATTTTTATGGTAGTTCATTTCATACTTCTAAAGATTGTCAAAAAAGACCCTCTTATTTCTTTGATCCTAGTTAAGACCATTATTCTTATACTAGGAAAGGAGTAGACTTTTATAAACCTTCTAAGGAAAGCTACCTCATTTATGACTACCAAAATTCCCATGTCAATCCTCAGTTTGAATTTTCTTCTAATCCAATTGATCAAGAAAAATCTAATTTTGAAGATATAATGATGAAGTATATCCAAAGCAATAAGTCTAGAATGCAATCCTATTAAGGTTCAATTAAGAATTTGGAGACTCAAGTAGGTCAGATTGTTTGCTTGTTAGATGAGCAATTACTTCAACCCTTACCTATTATATCTGAACCTACTTCTAAAGAGCACCTTATGGCCATCACTATATCAAATGATCATGAAAAGGAGGATGTGAATGAAAGAAAAGTTATTGAAAGAAGGAATGTAGTGAAAGAATTTGGAAAGGGAAATTATTCACCAAGGTTATTTGCTGATTTAAATGTTCAACCTTACCAACCTAGGATTCCATATCCACAAAGATTAAATGCTTCATATAGGTGATCTTTGCAATTGTTTAAAAAATTACATGTACCCTTATTCAATGTATCTCAATTAGATGAGCATCTAGCCAAAAATTAATTCATAATTCAAGAGTTGGAAAGTTCTTATCCAAATTTGAGAGAAATATTGATGAAAACGATCACACCTATTAATCCAACTTCATTTGCTGAATGTGAGCAATTTGAGTTAGAAGTTTTTGCTATGGATGATGATGATGATCTTCCAATTCCTTTTAGACATCATATGGTGAAGATTGATGATTCTAAGGAAAGTGTTGCAAGTGAAAGTGAGAATGAAGTTACTGAAGTTGAAAAAATGTTTGTGCCTTTCGATTGGATGATCAAATGGAAAATTTTTATGTTGATTTCATTAATGTTGAGGATAAATCTCAAATTGAAGACAATGTTTTGAAGGTTCTTAAACATGATGAATTTGTCAAAGAAATTGAGGTTGAAAGTGATAAAGCATTGGAGTTTGTTGATTTCATTGGTGTTCATGCTTTCAATTTAGGGCTAACTATGGTAATTCAATACTTTTTACCATGGTATTTTCATAGTCATGATTGGTGTTTCATTAAGGACCAATGGTTAAGTGATAAAAATCTTTCAAATCCTTTAAAAATAATTCTGATTGTTTTGCTAGAAGAATGAATTGAATTTTATGGATTCTAGACTAAGGAAGAGACTTAAAATTCTCTCACCTTAAGCTAAAACTAAAAGACCTTAAAGAAGCACTTATTGGGAGGCAACCCAACCTTAATTTCAGTTCTATTGATTTGAATTTAGTGTGTTTTAATTCAAATAAATGTGGTGAAGCCTTTTAAGTGTGTTTGAATTAATTTTGGTGTGTTTCCCTTAGTTTAGGGTGTTTGATTTGGTTTTAAAAGTTTTTTTAGGTTGAATTCTAAAGCAATTTGAAGAATAATCCATTCCATGTTGTTAGGACTTAAGTTTGGAAGGATTTTGAAGTGAAATTAGATTAAAA
>JAOXYD010066636.1:0-12777 GCA_028565735.1 Pinacopodium congolense | reverse complement strand
GTAGCTTAGAAGTTACAAAACGTGCTAGAACCCTTCTAAACAAGTCTTGAACCTCTTAACTTGATATGGACATCAACACAGTCTTATATCCACAAGATCTAGCAAGAAAATCAAAGAATATACAAGGATATACACATAAGAACATGAGCTTTGATTTGATCTGAAAAACAAGAGAAAATAGATAATGATCTGAGTTAGAAAACACCCTATGATGGTTTAGAAACTCAGACATGTGTCTTAGCTTTAATCTCCAATAAACAACAACTCAAAATACACTCTAAAACTCGAATTACAAGTGTTTGAAGCCTAAACTATCTAAGAAGAAAAAGAAGAGAGACGCTAGAGCTTCTCTCACTAAGTTGATCTGATTTCCTCTCCATTGTCTGCGTGTAATTGTGTTGTTTTGGTTGTATGTAGACTCTGGAAGCCTCCCCTCACATGCCAGGAGACAAGGGCATTAATTCATATCACGCCAAGGTTGAAATCTGTAAGATATAGAGCTATAATTATTGACTTGGAGTTCAATGGCACCCTGCGTCCTTACAGCGGCAACATCACAGGGTGTAGTTATAGCTCGAATTCTAGAGAGCTAAATGGTCCCTTGTTCTTCAGTAATGGCACCCTCTCCTGGGGCCATTAATGGACAACAATAAGAGGTGTTCTTTGATGTTTTTGATCCAATCTGCATCATTAAGCTTCATTATACAAATCAAACATTATAAGACATCAATTAAACAATTAAACACTGAATTAGGGATAAAAGTGATTCCTAGTTTTTAATTTTGAATTACCTAAATTCCTGCACTTGTTCTTCAATCTACTAAGTTATTTTTACATTAGTTAATTTTAACTTCTTGTTATTTGTTTCTATTCCTTATATGAAATATAATATGAATTGTTAGGTGAATAGACTTAATCCTTGTGGGATGATATCTATTATAATACAAGTTTAAGACTCATGTAGATGTGGTATAGTGTAAAATAAGTTAGTGGTCCACAAAGCAATTAACAAGGCTATTTCCAAAGGTTATGTATTACCAAAGTTATTTACTTATATTCAAGTCCAAGATGAAGCTCAAAGCCTAACACATGAAAAATAATGCGTAGATCCCAATACACAAGGATGATTTTTATGCCCGTTTTAATGAAGCCCAATCTTCATATTTACCTATTAAAAAGACTAAAGACATAAGCTTGTCTTCTATTTCATTAATTGTTATTAGTTATCAAATTATTTTTTGAAGGATTTCAAATTTAAGGTTGATTAAGGCTAATTTGTACCCCTTAATTTTGGGAATCCTTCCTAGTCAATGTTTAAGAGTAGTTAAGAAGGCCTTTCCTTATAGGATTTTCATTATTTGATGCCTATTTAAAGAGGCAATCATATGTATTATAGGATTCATCATTATCATCAATAAAATTTAAGTGTTTTCTCTATTTTAAGGAAAGAATAATTAATGAAAAAAATGATATTAGAAGGAAAGAAAATAAAACCAAATAAAGCATGAATATGGAAAGAAGAATTAAGGTAGAAAATGATAATAGAAAGAAAGAAGATAAATGAAAATAATTAATTTAAGGATGATGGTGGAAATTTTGAATCATAAAGGAAGGATAATAAATGTCACCTTTTTTTTTGGACTACGACTAATTCCAAAAATGTGCACAATAAATTGAAAATAAGCACATTCATGCAACTTTGATTTTCCTTACCAATAGATTTTTCAATTTAAACTGTGAACTTTTTTTCACCTTTTTTATAACTAAAATGAAAAAAATTTGAGAGAAATTGATGAACAGAATAACTCTAATGTAATTTCAGCTGAAAAGAAAAAGAAGAGCACAAGGAACAAGAACCTTAAAATGAAAGACATAAAAATAAGAAAGAGAAAAGTGAGCAAGATTAAAGAGGAAATCAAAATGAGGATAGATGAACCTAATTCAAGGAAGATGGCTTTGATACCAAATGATATGAACCTAAGTGAACACTGAAGAGCTAAAATCGATGTGGAAAAGAAACCATATAATATATCTTGAATCAAGCAAAGAATCCATTCCTAACCAATCTTGTTGATTGGAAACAGAGTTGTAAGTAGGTCACTACAAGTTATCATAAAGAGAGCAAATTTAATTCTTGGCTATAAACCAAGAGAAAGCTCTCACAATAGAGAAAACACTTAAATGATATTGATAATGATGATAATTTTGTAATACCTCATATTGCTTCTTTAAATAGGCATAAAATGATGAAAAATCTATAAGAAAGGTTTCTTAATTAATCCAAACCATAACTAAAAAGGAAGGGCTTGATTGTAAATCATTTGTAATTAGCTAAGGATTTGAATTCCTTTAGAAAATAACTTAGCAACTAATAAAAATTAACGAATGAAATTGAAATACAAAATTTCCATCCAAGTTCATATCCTTAGCCTTTTCAAAGGGTAAGTAAATATGTACATTGTCATCATGAATACAAGCATATAAATAGTCCTTAGGTATTAGGCTCCATCCATTATTTTCCATATACTAGGCTTTATCCATTGTCATTGGCCTGAAGATAAGTAATTAACCTTAGTAATATTTTAAAATCTTCTGAGACAGCCTTATCATCTAGAAAGTCCTTGACCCTTCCAAAGCGAATCATTTCCTTAGCACTTGCTCAAGTCATAGGACATCCAATGCCTCGTAATGGATGGTGAACGTTGAAGCAAGCTAATCTCCATCAAGTTTGGGTCTTCTGATAGTTTATAAAGAGTCGGGAAATGTTGTAAAATAGAGTTAGGGTTTGACAAAGGGTTTGAATAGAGGTTATGTCTATCACACTAGATAAAATGAGATCATCATCTATAAAACATAAATGATCGACATTGATGCTGGAACATATCTGGGGTAAGAAAAGTTTGAATTCATAGAAATATGTTATTTAATGGGTTTGGGTAAGGACCTCAATGGAAATTGACTAAGACTGAAATAATGGAAGTAGAAACGAATTTAATATCCACAAAATAAAACTTTATGGAAAGCCTATAACTCAGTAATTCGTTGCAAAATACAAAATAATAATACCTAACTAGACCTCACAATGCAATAGATGGCGAGCTAAGGTCAAACTTCAAGGAGTTAAATAAAATGTTACTACTATTCTAAATGTTGCAAAGAAAAAGAAAAAAAAAGCCCCTGAAGATGATGCAAGCTAAACTAAGTTAAAAAGAAAATAATGCAATCAATGGACAAGCACAATCCAAAGCATGAAAAGGACTACTAATGATAATAAAGAAATGATTCGAAGGTATCATTGGGATTATGGGATAACTATTGATCCTTGAATTTAGATAATAGGTGCTCTAACCAAGGTGATAGTCTTTAGGTTTGAACAAGCTCTCAAACCCTCAGTTCCTCTAACTTAGATAAATTTAAAAAGCTCTAAAAATGCCTTTATCTTCACTATAACCTAGAATAAGCTATCTAGATTTAATAGGGAAGACGCATTAGATACTAAGAAACAACTAACTTAGGCTACTAAAACATAAGCTCAAAAAGTGCAACATAAAGGTATGAAACCTAGACTAGTTGGTTAAGTATGCTAGCGAATCTAACTAACCTATTGCTACTTTTTGAAAATCACTAAGGATAATTACGTATCACATGCTCAATCTTGACATTCAAATTAGGAAATTACCTTAAGGGTGATCAAGCCAAAGCCCTAAACCAGCTTAGCCTATATACACTAAATCAATTCAAACTCAATCACATTCTCACAATTGAATACCCCTTCATCCCTCTATACCTTCAAACCAGTTTAGAAACCAAAAAAATCTATAAAAAATACAAAAAACTTAATACAACAACTACAACAACTACAACTAGAAACTACAACCAAAAGCTTAATTAAACGACCCCTAAGTATACAACCCAATCTCATTCCAACTATTATGATAAAATTTAATGTTTCAACATTCATCACAATAGTTGAAGTGCAATTGTGCAAAAATTTTCAAACTAGCCTCGCCCCCAAACTTATATTGGGTATTGTCCTCAATGTTAAAAAACAATAACAATAGATGTAAAAAGGATGGGAATAGAAGTACTTCCCTAGATTGAAGAAGCCATATGAAGCGTGACAATAAAAATTAAAACTTCATTCTTGCCTTCCTACACAAAAAACAAATCAAAGAAAACAAGTAAAAACAGTTAAAGAAAATAAACCAGAACCTATTTATAAAAGGAAGAAAAGCACACAAAAAAAGGATACGGTTAGGGTACTTCTTAACAAGCACTTGTTTAAGGTAACAAGCTTAACCTTTATTAACCCTCATCCAATAATGTAATGTGGAGGTTCAAGCTCCACCACCTCTAAGTTCTGCCCTTAAATCCCTCAAAGTAAGGCTTGAGCTGATGTCCATTTCCCTTGAACTCCTTCCCCTTCTTGGCACTCCTAATCTCCACTGTCCATGGGGATATACATAAATAACCTCAAATGGACCTTTCGAAAATAACGTAACTTACCTAGGATGAGCTTGAGGTGGGAATGATGATTTTGTCGGGAACTACCAAATAATAAACCTAACTAAACCTACCTACGTAACTAGGGTGAGCTAGGGTTGAATCCATAAGGTGCTAGGGGTACTACTATTTCTAACTTTATAAACAAAAACAAAAACCCCTTAATGGAAAGAGAACTAACATAACTAAGACACAATAAAACCAATAAAAAGGCAAACCCAGAGCAAAACATAATAAACAAACAACAATTCGAAGGTATTGTCAAGATTTTAGGATAACTATTGACCCTTAAATTTAGATAAAAGTTACTTTAGCTAAAAATGCTTGTATATAGGTTTGAACAATCTCTCAAACCCCCATTTTCTCTAACTTGGGTTTATCTAATAAGCTTTAGAAATGCTATTATCTTGACTATAACCTATAATAAGCTCTCTAGATTTAGTAGTGAAGACACATTAGATACTAAGAAACAACTAACTTAGGCCACTAATACATAAGCTGAAAATTTTAACCTAAAGGTATGAAACCTACTAGTTGGTTAAGTATCTAAACAAAACTAACTAACTTATTACTACTTCTTAGAAATCACTAAGGACAATTACATATCACATGCTCAATCCTATCTTTTAAATTAGGAAATTCCTCAAGGATGATTAAGCCTAAAGATAATACCTAATTCATGTCATTTATCCAAAGTTTCAAACTAACCTAAGCTTAAAAACACCAAATAAATTCAAAGCAAACTCCATTATCACAATTGATTGCAGTTTATCCCTAAAATATGTTCAAACCTGTAAAACGCCTTATCACACATACTTAAACTAAGCAAATATAAATTAAATTAACACAAATTAATACTTGAAATTAAAATAAAATGCTATTACATAATAAAGCATTAAACTAGTGAACAAAAATTAAAGCAATTAGAAATATGGATAAATAACAATAAAAAGAAAAAAAAGAATCAACTTAAACTAATGAAATATTTAAATAAAATGAAATAACTAAAGAAAAGAAAAAAAAACATTTAATGAAAGGTTCCTTAGAGAAAACGTTTGTAGTGTCTTTATACCAAGGAAAACAAGCTCTTGTTGAACCCCCGCTGTAACTGGACCTCCTAAGGAAAGCTCTCCACTTTGATTTTGATCTATTCGGCTCTTATTGCGTTTTTCAAATCTCTCCCTTCAAATTCCTCTTGTAGCTAGCTCTTTAAAGCTCATAAGCTTTTTTTTTTCTTTAACACTTTTGGCTTGTTTTCATTTTGGGCTTTATGCTTCCAGGTGATGAGAAAAAGGAAACCAATGTGTGGACAGTTACTAAAGATCCTTTGCACATTTTAGATGGTCTAATTACAAGGTCAAGGGCTAAGAAAATGAAGTACTTAATGGGATTATTTAAGATATTTGTACCAAACAAGTTATTTTGGGCCAAAAGACAAGCCTTAAAGATAGAACATGCAGCCTAAATATTATTAATGTGGTTAACCTACTTAGTGGGCATATATTAGCGGTCGTTGGGTCATAAATGGGCTTACTAGCCCACTAAGGATGGGTAGTACGAATTTTGGGCGTAATACGAATTTTGGGCTAATAGGCATACAAAACAGATTTGTTTTCACTTTTTTTTGTTTGATTTAGGCTTAGGGCATATAAATTGATGAGAATCAAGAAACCAATATGTGGACAGTTACTAAAGACCCATTGCACATTCTAGACGGTCCAATTACAAGGTCAAAGGCCGGAACATGTAGCCCAAGTATTATGAATATGGTCTAAGTACTTGGTGAGCATATATTAAATTCAGTTGGGTCATAAATGGCCTGATTATCCCACTATGGTTGGGTAGTACGAATTTTAGGCTAATTGGCATACCAAACAAACTTGTTTTCACTTCTTTTGTTAGGTTTAGTCCTAGGGCATATAAATACACATCTTATGTAGTGAGAAACATCTTTTGACATCTTTTTATTTGAATTGAGAGAAAGTTCTCTTGGGTTCTTTATTAAACTGCTTATCAAGATTGATTCATTCTTATGGCATTCAAACTTGACCATCACCGTGAGGATGCAACTTGATATGCCTTTGATTTGGAAACCTAACTTTGTGAATGTGCACCCAGACCCAATCTCTGGGTTAAAACACAACTTTCTTACACCCTTTGTTTACTTGAGTAGCATATTTTGCAGTTCGCTTCTCAATTTGCTGCCTCACCTTTTCATGCATTTGTTTCACCATTTCAGATTTGTTTTTTCCATCAAAGCTAGTTCTCATCAATTGGCAACGATGACAAATCCAAAGGAGTTAATGGGATAAAGCCATAGATAACCTCAAAAGGTGAAAGATTAGTAGCACAATGCACATTTCGAATGTAAGCAAACACAACATGTGGCAAAAACTCTTCCTAATTTTTCAAATTCTTTGGAACAATAGAACATAAGAAGATAGATAAAGTACTTAGTGGGCATATATTAGATTCAGTTGGGTCATAAATGGGCTCATTGACCCACTAAGGTTGTTATAACGAATTTTGGTCTAAAGGACATACCAAATAGACTTTTTTTCACTTATTTACTTGGGTTAAGTCCTAGGGCATATATTCAAAAACATTTTTTGACATCTTTTTATTTTAATTTAGAGAAACTTCTCTTGGGTTCTTCATTGAACTACAGAACTTACCAAGATTGATTCAATCTTGTGGCATTCAAACCTGACTTATCACTCCTTCTTCTCCTCTATTCTGGAGTGTGGTGTCCATATCCTTCTTTTTATTCTTTGTTTATGTTTATTGTGACCTAATTTCTTTCTTTGATGTGGAATCTGTCTTATTTATATGGCTGTCTAGATTTAGTCCCTTTGGATTTTGCATCGTGAATATGCATCTTACGTATTCAGAAACATCTTTGGACATCTTTTTATGAGAATTGACAGAAACTTCTCTTGGGTTCTTCATTGAACTGCATAAACTTATCAATATTGATTCAATTTTGTTGCATTCAAACCTGACTTATCACTCCCACTTCTCATCTATTATAGAGTTTGGTAACCATATCCTTCATTTTATTCTTTGTTTATGTTTATTGTGACCTAATTTAACTATCTTGGATATGGAATTTGTCTTGCTTGTTGTGGGTGTCCAGATTTAGTTTGGGTTTTACATCAGTTGGTATCAGAGCTTGGTGTCTAAATCAGATTGGATTCATCCTTTTCTTATTATCTATTAAAAAAAGCATTTGCATATTTTTGTTCTTGTTCATTTGTGTCTTTTCATTTTCCTCTTGTTAGATCTTTACTTTTTTCTTAGATTCATTTTCTGAGCAGATTTTGTAGATTTGTGTCTTTTCTTTTTACTCTTGTTAGATCTTTATTTTTCTAGGCAGATTTTGCATATTTTTGTTCTTGTTCATTTGTGTCTTTTTGTTTTCCTCTTGTTAGATCTTCATTTTCTGGTCAGATTCAGTTTTTAGGCATATTTTGCAAGTTTGTGTTCTTGTTCATTTGTATCTTTTCTCTTTCCTCTTGTTACATCTTCATTGTTTTGGTTAGATTCATTTTTTTGGGCAGATTCTGTAGGTTTGTGTTCTTTTTTGTTTCTCAGTGTTCATCTCGCTAAGTGTCTATTCGTGCTCTAACTCTTTCAGGTCTTTGATTATTGTGTTCAAGAATCTATTTGTGTTGTTGGATTTTACATCATACGAATTTTCTGGGAGATTGTGTAGATTCTTATTCAAGTCATAATATTCTTCTGATTTGTAACAAAAGAAACCAAAAATAACAAAAAAAGAAAAAGAAGAAGGGTGCAAATTAGAATCTAGTCAGCCTTGAAAAAACTTGGACTCTTGAAAACTGATCAGATTAATTTTCTGTGTTTCTCGTTCGAAACATAACCAGATTAGATTCTTTTGTTCCTTGAGCACAATAGTCACTATCTTACTAAGTGAACACTTGTTGTTGGTTTATCAATCCTTCTTTGATTTCTGAGCTCTTATAAATCATTCTACAGCTGCAGATTTATTTAAATTCAAAAAGTGGATTTGATATGACATTAAACTTTACACAACTTAGGAGTGATTACATGTAATGCAAGATAAATGTTAAGTGCTTAGGTCAGTTGGAGAATAAGTGAAACTTATAATTGTATGAAAGACACCCTCACTAAGGTCTTATAGCTTCCATATGTCTTGTTCTTCCTTTAGCTTCATCTTAGTCCCATAAACTTCAATCATTACACATGGAATCACCTTGAAATAAACGTATCTTTAAATTTTACAATGCAAGGCATTAGTAAAAATTATGTTTTGTTATCATTAAAACTAAGATTGAAACCTCCCTTAGTTCAATAATCTCCCCTTTTTTATGATGACAAAACATGTGATATCATAGAAGGATCAAACACATTTCAAGAAATCAAATTCATAACATGTATTCAATCATGCTAAAATTAACTGAAGCTCCCCCTTAGTTCATGCAGCAACCTTTTTAAAGATCCCCTAATATAAGCAATCTATAAATCAACATAATATTATAATATCACATATATCTCTTCCCCTTTTTGACATCGTCAAAAAGAGCTAAAAACATGCATATA
Source organism: Pinacopodium congolense (assembly GCA_028565735.1). Classification (NCBI taxonomy): domain Eukaryota; kingdom Viridiplantae; phylum Streptophyta; class Magnoliopsida; order Malpighiales; family Erythroxylaceae; genus Pinacopodium; species Pinacopodium congolense. The sequence goes on along the minus strand of JAOXYD010066636.1, from coordinate 3,690 downwards.
AAGATAAATTAAGAGCGGAAAATCTTTTATAAACACATAAAAATTAAAGAGATGCAGCATCAACCATGCTCAATTCTCTCCTTATCATGCAAAATATATCCTCACTCATTGGTTTAGTGAATATATTGACTAATTAGTGGTTTGTGACAACAAATTCCAATTCAATATCACTATTATGCACATGATATTTTATAAAATGATGTCTTATATTAATATACTTAGTTCTTGAATGCTGAATTGGGTTCTTAGTTAGGCAAATGGCACTGGTGTTATCACGCCTAATAGGTATCCTAACTATCTCCATGCCATAATCTTTTAGTTGTTGTTTAATCTAAAAAACTTGTGTCCAAAAAATACCAATCACTATGTACTCCACTTTGGTTGTTGATAAAAGCTACTGAATTTTGCTTCTTACTAAATCAAGGGACTAATGCGTGACCAAGAAATTGATAAATGTCAGATGTACTCTTTCTATCTAATAAACTGCTAGCATAATCTACATCTGCATAACTAACCAACTCAAAGAATGTATTTCTAGGGTACCACAAACCTAAAGAAGACAAACTAGCTACTAGGTATCTAAAAATTCTCTTAACGGCCAATAAATAAGACTCTCTGGGACTAGACTAAAATCTAACACAAAAGCATACACAAAACATGATATTAGGTCTACTTGGAGACAAATATAATAAGCTACCAATCATACCTCAAGATTGTTTGACATCTATCAGCTTACCCTCTTCATCTTTTTCCAACTTTTTGGTGATTGACATGGGTATGCCTAGTGGTTTTATCTGACTCATTCCAAATCGCTTGAGTAGCTCTTTTGTGTACTTAGTTTGGTTTATGAAGATGTCGTCCTTCATTTTCTTACTTTGGAGTTTGAGAAAGAAATTTAACTCACCCATCATGCTCATCTCGAATTCTCTGCCCATATTTTTTGCAAACTCTTAACATAAAACATCATTAGCAGTAGTAAATATAATATCATCCCCATATATTTGCACAATCAACAAATCATCTTTTTCTTTCTTGGTAAATAATGTGGTGTCAAATTTTCCTTTGACAAAGCCATTTTAAAAAGGAAAAGAACTTAATCTATTATACCCCGCTCTAAAAGATTGTTTTAAACCATAGAAAGCTTTAGCAAGTTTATAAATATGCTCAGGTGCATCATGATTTTCAAAACTGGGAGGAGGATAAAAACCTTCTCTTGAATAAAAGAATTTAAAAAACACTTTTAACATCTATTTGATAAAGTTTAAAACTCATATACGAAGAAAGAGCCAGAAACAATCTTCTAGCCTTGCTACATGTCTGTAGGAAGGGTAGGGAGCAAAAGGTCGACACTAAGAAATGAAAGATTGATGAGTTTGCATGGGTGCAAAAACTAAGGCTTCAATAGAGAGAGGGTGTAACGCCCTAATATCCCCTGAAAGGAATACCAAGGCGCTACTCACTCAATTCTCGCGCTCACACGCTCTTTATCAATTTTAATAAACAATTGCAGAAGCGGTTACCAAGTTCTTAAACATGCATCTTCATTTCACATGCAACGGCGCAGCGGAATCTAATAATACGTGCATAATAGCTAATTGAATCATAAAGCATTCTTTCATTTCACATCCACCATCGCTATCGTTTTACAAAAACAAAAGTTTGACATTTGAATACAATCTGGATGTACCAAAAACAAAATCAAAAGTATATCCCAATTATAAGTAAGTGCCAAAAATATAGAAATCCAAGAGATTTGGCCATTATTGCAGTGCTGGTCCCTTGCCCTTATCACCTTTATTGGTACCTACATGGAGCAAATGCACCGTGCTAAGCTTTCGCTTAGTGAGGAAATAATAAAAAGCAACGATAGTTTGCATAGATTGCTTACTGCAATCATGCTATATATAGAAGCAAGTCATCTCAATATTACAATATCAAAAGAAGCATAGGAGCGTTGCATTTTCATGTAAACAATTCAACTATGGCAATTATGGAATACTATAAACATATTTCATATGGTGATCAATTTCATGTAACTCATGCATTCAAACATTTCACTTCCATTCACTTTAGTCTGCCTCCCGGGTAATACCTCAATCACATTGTCATTTGCCATAATTTGGCATTTCATACTTATCAATTTCTCATTGAATTAGCTATTTTTTTATCACATTTGCATGTACACATATTTACTGCTCATCCTTGATATCTATGTGTTCGTGGACTTGGTTAACCATATCGAATTACAAACACGTTCCGGTGTCCGTTAACACATCAATGTCGTCGGCCCTTAGGGCAATGGAGCCAGAGGCTCATCAAATAACAGTTGAAACTGTAATGGTTTGAACTTGTAAACTTGTAAGAAACCCTATAGGCATGCCTAATTACCAAGAACTAGACGAAGCAGTGTTGAAAACATTTCAAGTTCAAGTTCATTTCACATGTCAATAAACTCATCATTTGTAAAGCACATAATCAGTCATATCAATTTTGGTAAAAATTTAGGGTTTCGTCTTTTGGACTTGCCCTACTATCAATCATTTAAGACGCATTCATTTGAATAACTCCATGGTATCGAAACTCAATATAATAAGCACTTTAGCACATAAACCTCATTCACAATGCATAAGCATTCACACATTCTTTATCTCATTATAAGCATGATGGCATTACACATGCCGTTACCTTTAATTACCGGCTTAACATGCATATACTATTACTATGGTCATATTATAAGATAGTTCTTTTTGCAAAAGTATCAAAATCAACTCATTTTGTGCATACTTAACTCATTCTAAAACATAATTTATGCATTTTATACATTTCCAATGCAAGTAAAACACATCCTCACATCATCGTTCACATAACATATTCCTATTATCAAGGATATTCAATCAGAAACACGTTCACAATCTACATTCACAATCATCATATTTAAAATCCAACATATAACACAATAAACACATAGATCTCACATTTACATGCAAGCAGCACTTCCTATACAGTCCCGTACACTGAACTCCTCGGACACTCAGTGTCCAGAATTGACAGTAACACACTACCTTATATCTCTAGTATATCCTACATACCTCCTAATCACACAAGGCAATTTTATGCACTTGATACATAAGCTCATTGCTCAATTTAAAGAGCTAGATTGAGTATTCCCATACCTTAATCACTTATCTTCCTACTTCACTTCACTTCTGAAATTTCAGAATTTAACCTACACTTGTAGCCCAAAATTGGAGACCTTAACAATTGAATTGGCCAATCATTATTTCACACAAACTTGCAGTTCTATATGTCTAGTTTGCAAAGCATCAACAATCGCAACAATTAGATAACTACTCGCCAAGTTATGGCCGAAACAATGTGATCTAACAGAAACTCACCCTGTTACTTCCCTAAAGTTCAGATCCAACTTCCAATCTAAAATACACTATCAAAACAGCAACATTGGGCAATCAACATTTTAGGACAAAATAAAATTCAGATTGTGCAGATATGAAAATCATCAAGAATTGTTCAATTTGGTCACTTACCGAATGAGTTATACCCTTTCCAAGTTAGTATGTCTGAAATCTCCAAATCAGCAACTTAGACCTAAACCAAACATAACTCCAATCAACACCAAATCTTCAAGTCAAGTTAAACCAACTTTAAATCCTTATTCACTTACCTTAGGAG
>JAOXYD010066625.1:0-12778 GCA_028565735.1 Pinacopodium congolense | reverse complement strand
CAAAAGGACTTTTGATTAGGGTTGTAATGGGGCCAGGGTTAAGGTGAGTCATAACTGGATTTAGGGGTTCTTCACAAACATTCATAAAATACTAGATGTACAAAGGGACAATAAAATATATTTCTAAGAGATGAATGTAAATAATTAACTACTCAACCTACATAGCCTTACTGTTCAAAGATATGGACTTCCTTTCATCTAGGTTCCACTCATTCTCTTTCTTTATGACTATTTCATTTCCTATAAGTTTGGTAGGCATAGAAAATGGTTGAGATACCATTGTCCATAAATCAATATTTTCCCCCATCAAGTAACATCTCATCCTATTGTTCTAATGCATATAATTGTTACCATTAAAGAAAGGTGTTCTATTTGGACTATGCCCATCTAAGCTATATGAGGAACCTACAGAATTCATGAAATATGCCATTTGAATTTAAGATCAAAGTGAGACCTACGCCCTGATACCAATTGTTGGTCCTAAATGACATCTAAAAGGAGGTGAATTAGCTTCTAAGAATATTTTAAGTAAAAACACAAGAATAAAATCAATAATAATTTTTGAAAGCTAAATAAACAATTATGAAACAAATAAGATAAAAAGAACTTGTAATTATTGAAAGTAAGATAAGAAATACAAAGTTAAAATTGATTACAACTTACAAACCCTTTTAGGCTTAAAGATAACCCACTTTTCTTTTTTAAGGCTTAAGAATAACCTCTCAAATATTTTTTATAGACTCAAGAATAACCTTAAAAATTCTTTTATGGCTCAAAAATAACCTTGTAAGAATAAACACACGAAATATACTTGTATCTCTCATAACAAAAAACTCAAACTTAGATAGGAACTCATAAGTAAAACTTATATCACATCTCTATAGCACACCTCTAGCTTGACTTGCTTGATCTCTATTTATAGTGTAAATAGTGATTGGTTTACCCATTGGCGAATCTAGTAATTAATTTCTTTTGTATTGTTGGATAACTCTTAATACCATTGTGCAAATCTTCTATCTGTTCAGTTGACTGATATCTTCTTTGTTCAGTTGACTGATAGGCTAGGTTCAATCGAGCGGTCTTCTAAATTTATTCATTCGATCGACTGATAGTCATGTTTCAGTCGACTAGTCTTTATTTGGTCAATCGATCTTTATTCGATCAGCCAATCACCTCAAAGCGTTCATTCGGTCAACCGATCTCCATGGTTCAGTCGATCAATTTTCTTTCGGTCGGTTGATGTTCCCTTCAGGATTGGTGTTCAGTTGATCAATCTATATTCGATCGACTGGTTCTCCCTTTATCTTAACAATCAAATGTTCTTGCTCAAATGCTCTAATCAACCTATCTTTATGCATACCTAAATAAGAATATAAATAGCAAAGATGTTTTGTTATCATCAAAATAAGGTGGAACCTCTTTTGTTTCATCAATTAAAATGAAGATTATTCTCAGTGTTTAAAAATCAAAATAAACACAATAAGGTAAAAATGGAAACAGAAATACTCCCCTTAATGATAAATGATGCATATGTATCTATTGGAATGCATAGGGGATTGGTTACACCTAAGTAAAAGACTTATTGTTTACACCAAACTGAAAGACACTAAAAATATATTAAAAAAGTAAAATAAGCACATATAAATAATAAAGCTCCACTATCATATATATGATTAAGACTACATCAAGGAGCATATCATATAAAAATGAAAGTAACTAGAACAAAAATAACATAAATAAGCAAAATGAAGATATACAATCATAGAAATCTTAACTATTAGGCCTCGACTCTCTAGAGCACATATAATCTCATAACTGATCTATCTAGCCCTTCATATGGTCCATCTAAGTATGTATGTAATCCATTTGACTCTGTATGGTAGTCAAACTACACTCTATCCTCGAAAAAATCCAAAAAAACTATGCTGGTAGATGGCTTGGGAGGTATAAAGACAAAAGGAATGGTTTTATAAAGGTGTTATAAGCTAGGGAGTGCCTTAAATGATGTTGCCTCACTATCACTCTCCTCAGAAGTGACTCTCATAGTAGTGGGGTCTTTAACCCTCTCATCCATATCCAATGAGTGCCCTTGTAGGTTACATCATCTACCTCAAACTCGCACATACTTACACAAATCAAATGTAGCATAAGATATAACAAACTTATTATGTTGCTACACAAGTACCTTACTCCTAAGATTGACTCCAAATAAATGAAAATGATAATTAGTAGGCATGGAAAATAGAATTTCTTTTCTGGACTTTGAATCTAAACAATGTTATACATGTGAGGTATGATAAAACTTCTTAAGGATATTACAATAAGAAAGCCAAGCCAATAAGATATCTTATAGAAGACGTAAGTGTATGCAAACCATGCTTTGTTGATTCCACTAGCCCTCGATAGGATGTTGATGCTCACTACAGCTACTATCACTCTCTCCCTAGTATCTAGTTGAACAATACGTAATGCTCTAACTTTTGCTACCCTACCTAGTCCTAGGGTATAATGAGCTACTACGATTAGAAAATTAGGGTTGAATGTGATTGAGTCCCTATGTATTGTATCTTTCTATTGCTCGTATAAGTTGACCCTATTGGGCACCTATAATAAAGAAGATAAATAAACATAAGAATGATAGGGGCACCTCACACAAATGATTGTATCTTAATCATGTCAAAATCCTCCTTTTGTTCAATGGTCTCATAGAATTCATGAACTAACGTGGGGAACTATGACCTAGCCTGCATGAGGATAAACTCCCGTCTAAGTTGTATACAGGTAGTAGTGATATCAAATTTTGACTTTACTATAGGGGTAATGGAGCACTCTATTACGATTTAATTACCATTACGAGTCTTGTACCACTATGAGTGCTTCCTCATAATAAATCAAACTTCAATAAAGTGAGTCTCTTCCTTAAAGTTGATGCTATAAAGGACCTTAGCGATATCTAATCAAAAACTATCTTAAAATGTGGCTGAAATAAATTGGAATATGTTTAAGAACTACCAAAATATTCTGATCACTATTGCCAAAATATGCTTATTGTTGATAAAATATTCCCTTACTGTCAACGATGATAATAGGGCTCAAAATTGATCCTAGAAGATGGGGGAAGGTATAAAGAGTACATTAATGTAAAAATTTTGTCCTAAAGGTGGAGAAAACATGGTGAATAGGTCGAAAAAGATGGCAATAGCAGCTCTTAAAGGATAGGCAGTGGAGGGCTAAAAATAGGGAAGAAAGGGTGATTTTAGGGTGGAAGAGTGTTTTGGAGTGAATAAAGAGCAAAGTCAAGAGAAAAAAAAAAGGGAAAATCCAGCAAAAATAGGCTAGGTAGGTAGGGAACAGTGGCTGGAGAAGAATGATGGGAGGAAAGGGTCAAGGGAAGAAAAAAGAGGAAGTTAGGGTTTACATTAAAATGACATTGTTTATGTTTGAAACTCGGGGTTCAATGGTGATAGATAGTGATTATAACGATGCCGTTGAAAACTTGAGTGCATGTCTTCTATTTACGCATTAACAATGGTTTGCAAAGACTATAATGAAATCATTATAAAGGATAGTTGATGTTCTGTCCAACATTTTTCTTTAAGAATTCCACTACTTAATTGCTCTATAATTCTCCTAACTCATGGACCATAAAAAAATGATAGGATTGTATATCTAAGTTAGTTAAAAATGTTGGATCCTAAGCACTAAAACCTAAAGAAACTAAACAAAGGAGCATAAAATTAAAAGTATCTAACTAAAATGATGAACTAATGAAATAAGTTAAACATGTATGGAAAAAAAACTAAATTTTATGGTTAGGTTACCTCCCATCAAGTACTTCTTTAAGGTCTTTTAGTTGGACCCAACAAGCACTCCTTTAAGGTCTTTTAATTGGACCTTATTGTTAGAGAATTTACTTTGTTTCCATATGTCCATCACCTAAGCCTTCCTCTTCATCTTTTTTATATAGACATGCCAATTTTCTATTCTTTCCTGTACCTACCCTTGGGTTCCTTAGTTTATTATTTTCACTCTTTATTAAGAACTATAGCAAAAAATTTTAATAAACAACCTTTGTGATCAAAACTATAATACCAATGAAATCAATACTTTTGAGTGCTTCCTTATATTCTTTAATGTCCTCACGTTCAATAACCTGTTTAGCATTCTCATCTTCAACAAATTTCACATCATACTCTTTTAATTCAATTTTTAGCTTCTCCTCACTATTAACTATGTCAATATTTCCTAGCTTACTTAGCTCCATTTAAGTAGTGGCCAGTGGTTCAACTTCCTTATCTTTTCTGACTTATTCCACTAACTTCTCCATTTGAATTGGTAATCTTAAATTATCCTCTAGTTAGTGGTGATTGTAAAATGGTGAAGGTAGTTTAAAAATAGTTTTACTAAACCAAGACTAATTATGATGGTCTATCTAATAAAAGGCATAGATCTCTTCCAATTGGTCTTTTTAGTCTATCCAACCATCTTCCTAGTCATACCCTACAGCTTCTTGGTCAAACCACTAGTGATCTTACCAGTGATCATCTTACCATATCATCTCAATGACTACAATTAGTTACCAAAAGATGACCCAGTATAGAATATAGTAAAATCATAGAAAAATAGAAAGCTTTAACTGAATTATAAACAATTTAGGTACCCAATCTCCCTTCTATCAATATATTGATTCCACCCATCAGCTTTTAAGTAACTTCTAACTATTTGTTCAACACTTAAGGCCTCTAAACCCTCAAACCAAAGGTACCTATTAGGCTCTATAGGTAGTGTCTTGAGAATGTTATACTTATCTTGATAGCTTACCTTACCAAAAATGGGTAAAGGTGAAGTGTCGAGTTCATTTCTTTGAGATGTTGAAAATTCACCTCAATGCCTCTTATGGGTGGCTTCTTTAACTTTTGAAACTTTCCTAAAAGAAAATTTGACTAAGTATAAGCGATATGATCCTATTTACCCATTATGCCTCAATCATAAGAATAAATTACATCACTTGCATAGAATGAAAATTAAATAATGCACACTAATAAAAAGGCTCTATACCATGTTAATGTAATGATTTATAAAAAGTTGTTAAGGATTCATATGGAGAAAAAAAATTTCACTAATGATGTTATAAACATGATTTCTCCAGTAAATCATAATTATCACACAAGCTTTCACTATGCATAATTGGAAGTACCAATCCTAAAACTAAAATATGTATGATGTCCATAAAGAATTTAGTTTCCATTATGTAGAAATTTTATAACTTTAAAGAAGCACTACAACTAATTTAAATGGCTAATAAGTGATCCAAGATGACCTTCTATATAATCCTAAACATCAACAAGAGATTACCAAGTGAACAAAGCATCAATAAATAGTAAGTAACTAAATCAATGTCGTTATAAGCATAAATATGGCAAGCAGGTATTATATATCTTACAAAACCATAATGCCATATGAAAAATCAACCAAATCCAAGGACAAGTTAGTGGGGAACAACATATAAGGAGTAATCCACATTCAATGACATAATACATTAATGAATAAATCAAATATAAATGGAAATCCTTAAATTTGAAACCCTAAAATTCAACTAATCCCTAACTAGATCAAAACCCCTAATTTTCTAAGTAATTGGTATAAAAGTATAATGCTTGCTTGTAAATTGAGTAGAAAACTTTGTTTTGGAAAAAATAAATTTATCCAAATGGGATTTAATGGTTGAGTGGATGAGTGTTGAGTGAGCGATTTTAAGAGAAGAATGAAGAAGAAAGTGAGAACCTAGGCTTTGGGAGGAAAAAAACAATAATAGGTTAGATTTCATGACTTGAGTCATGATCGTGAAATACATTAGAGGGATGCACTAATTTGGGGCAAAATCATACCCTAGATCATGGACACTGTAAAACTTAAAACATTCACTCCTATGAGGACCATAATCAATATCATGATCCAAACTGTGAAATATAATGTAATTTAGACAAATTAAGCCCAAAATCAAAGACAGTCTCACAGCTATGACCCTAATTGTGAAATAGATTACCTTTTTTTAAAAAATTTAAAAATTTTCAGCAAAATTATGTTCTGATAAGTCTAAAATGCAAACATAAACAATATTATGCATGTAGGAACATAACTTAACAACCTAAACTGACTAAAATTTCTAAAGAATTCAAATCATAAACTCATACTGCAAGTGAAATCAAAAGAAAACACATTATAATGCAATCTTAGAATGCAAACAAAATCTAAAAGTTGAAATATAAGTAATTAAAAGGATATATAGAATGTTAGATTTCCTCCCAGCAAGCACTAGTTTAACATTACTAGCTTAACGACCTTATTTGAGTTTATTCTTTATTGTGCTTCATGCTCCGAGCATACCCCTTCTTGGATATCCCCTTATAACTCTTAGAATTCTTACAAGCTCCATGACACCATTCATCAAGTCCCTCTAGCTGAAGATAAACTCTTCCTCCATCCATCAATAATTATTATAAAACCTTATATATAACTCTAGCTTTGGTTAATCTTTACTTAAATGTTCAACTCTACCTCCTTCAAGTCTTTAAATTCATCAGTTTTCTTCCTCAATCTTGGTTATTAGTTTCTAAGTCTACCACATGCTCTATAATCATACAACTCAATTTCTTCTTCTTTTCTCCTTGTATGATGCAAGTTTCTAGTGAGTTATATGTTGTCTTTTTCTGTAAAGCATTAGAGGTCTTGGTGTCAATCACATCTAAATAAGAACTAGTATCACCCTTATTAATAAATTTTTTCATTATTTTAAACATTTTAAAGACTCTTCTTTATTCTCAACCCTAAGATTTAGTTTCCCCTCATGCACAATAAATTAAAGTCTTCTTAGCAATTAGAAATGGTCTTCACATGATGAAATAAATATCCACTTCATCTTCTATATCTAGAATTGCAAAATCTATAGAAAAAAAAGGAACTTGTCCATCTTAACTAAATCACTTTTGATAATTCCCCTTGGATATTTAATAAATCTATCTACCAATTAAATACTCATCCTATTTGGTTTTGGTTCCCTTAGACCTTAATTCTAAAATATATTATATGACATCAAGTTTATTTTGGCTCCTAGATTAGCAAGTGTCTCATTGAAATAAAACCTATTAATAATATGGCTGATCACTTCTCGTTCAATTTCACAATTGGCAATTCCTCTAGCTTTCTCTTTATTGAGAGGAGATCTTCCACTAACTTTACATATTTAGGCTTCTATACAAGGGATTTAACAATAGAAATTTTAGTATGTAACTTTTTAAAAGCACTAAAAGCTTACCGCATTGCTCATCTTGTCTATATTTCTACAACCAGCTTAGATGTGGGACCTTTGACTTATACTTTATCACTTTTTTCTACCTTACCTCTTCCATGTTATTTTATTTCCTCTTTACCTCATTCATCTCTTCTTCAGTGGCTTTTTCCTTAGTTTCCTTATTTTCCTCTCCACTTGAAAACTCCCTTCCACTTCTCAAAATAATTACATGTACTTGATTCCTGAGGTTTGTCTCAATGTTACCAAGTAAAGTACCTTGCAACCTTTTTGGGACACACTTGGCCAACTAACCTATCTAATTTTCCAAATTGTGGATGGATGCTGCAATATTTTGGAAATGAACCCTGATGTAGTAATACACTTGGTTAATAATTCTTCAAGGCTTGGTTTCCTCTGCTATTATTATTATGGTTACAATTTAGGTGGAGGGCCTTACCTTTGTTAACCCTAACCCTTCTATGTAAAATTTAGGTAATTCCTCTACCAAAGATTATATACATTGTTGTACAAGTTGTTATTATTATTAGACCTATTTCCTATATGATCCACCTGCTCTAACATATGCCCCCTATTGACTAATGCTTAGCATTCATGATTAGGATATCCATCCCATATAAATAATAGCTCATGGCTTGAGCTGATGCAACTAACACCATAATACTCTCTATATTCCTTTTCAATGTGTCCACCTTTGATTCTAAGGATGTAACTACATCCACATTATAGAAATCACCTGACTTAGGTTTTTGTCTTATGCTTCTCACTAACAATTGTCATAGTAATGTTCTCGATCAACTTATATGATTACTCAGGGGTCTTGAAATTGGTAGTGCTTCCTAAGGATGTATTTATCAATTGTTTGCTTGCATAGCTCAAGACACCATGGAATGTTTGCATCAGAATTTCCAAATCAAATCCATGATGGAGACACTTACTTAAAGACTCCTTCCACCTCTATCAATTATTATATAGTGTCTCATTATCCCACTGCTGAAAGGAGGTGATATCTTTCATTAGCCTTACTAATCCTAAAGGTGAAAAGTATTTAGACAAGAACTTCTGAGCTAATTGGTTCCAAGCAGTAATAGAACCTGAGGGGTTAGATTTCAAACAAGATTTTAGTATATCTCTTAATATAAACAACCTCAAATGAATGGCTTCTTTAGAGACTCCATTAAGCTTAAGGGAATGTTCAGCTAGGTTGTTGGTTGTGGTTTTTAGTTATATTTTTTGTGTTTTTGTATTATTTTTGTACTTTTTTTCTGTGCATTTTTTTCGAATTCTATGCTATATTAGTATGTTATTTTTTTTGTGTTATTTTTTGTTTTCTATGTTTTAAAAAACAAGAAATGAAAACTTACAAAAAAAACCCAACTAAATAAGGCCTAAATGTACCATGGATCTTTAGGAAATTTGAAATATGTGAATTTGGGACTCAATTAGACAACCAATCAAACTATATAAACTGTTAGAACTTCTAGATCATTTGTACCATGATCTTAAAGTTATGCACCTCCACCCCGTGATCTTAAAATGCTAGACCCAATCTTTGTGAGTGAATTCCTAGAACGATCACCCATTATAAGCTATGCTCTTTACCTAACTACTCTATCCATTTTTCCTTACATATTCATCTGTAAAGCTTCCAATTCTAGACTTGAATTTTTCTCCCTCAAATTCCAGAGTAAGATTCTCTCAATCTCTAGATCAGTTGTAAGTAAATTAACAAATCTACTTTTGGTCATGTACCAAGGTACCTAAAACTAAAATTTTAAATACCAAATATAAGATCAAGAGAGGGAGTTCTAATAAATAAATGTAAAAATAAAGAAAAAGAAAAATGATTAGATTAACAAAAGCAAGGCTTTCTAAATATCTTGATGGAATTCATTAAAGTTAGTTTCTCTCTTAGCAAAGCCATGGCCTAGGTCATAGGCATGACCTACATTGTGATTCTCACTGTTTTCCTTCCTTCTTTCCACTCTTTAATTCAATGAATCACTCATCTTTCTTAATAATCATAATTGAAATCTATGGTCTTTAAAAATAATATTTTTTTATAAACTTAACTGAGCAATATGAAATCCATAAATATGCATAAAAATTATATGGAATAGCCTCAAACCTAAGATTTAAAAGATTTAAATCATTCTAAAAATATGTATAAATTGAGTACTACCAAGTATATAAAGAATAAATGGAGTAAATTTGAAGACCAAGATAGTATTTTGAATAGGTCTTATATTGTAATTTTTTGTAGTCTTACTGGTTTTCTCATTATGTTTAAATGGGACATCTGCTAGACGTCCACCTGCTCCTTCTTATGTTAATTTCAATATTGCATCCCTTCATTATAAGATAAATCATTTACAACATTAGATGGATGAGCATACGACCTTACTTTGTGATATTCTCTCTCAACTTCCTCCTTTGCCTCCATCAGATCTCTCTTAGAGTTATCTATTTTTATTTTTCTCTTTTAAGTTAATTTTTTATGTATTATTGATGCTAATTTTCTTATATGGCATCCTTCATTTATGCCACTAACTCCTTCATATGAAGGCTTTTGTATCATATTTCTCTTCTTATGATAGTTTAAAATTTAATTATCTAAAGTTCTTCCTTTTCTTAGATATATTAATTGAAGTTTTACCGTGCTTAGATATATTATTTATGTACCTTTTTCATGAATTTAAAAAGGGGGAGAAAACTATGTGACACTATGAAGTGTGATATTATTTCTTATGAAAGGAGACTATTCCATATGTCTTATAAAAGAGGAGTATGTCATGCTTATTGCATAAATTTAGGGGGAGTTAGTTTTTTTCATTAATATTTCTATGAAAAAGTTTGGATAGTGTTTTTGTTAAATGGATTTGATAATTATGTTGTTGGATTTAAATTTGAAAATGTGATGATGGATTGTTTTGAAATTGATATTCTTTATTTTTAATATATTTAAGGGGAGTTTATTAAACGTCTAATGTTCTTGTGATTTGTGGTTAATATTTATTGTTGTTATTTAATCCATAATATCACATGGTTTTGTCATCACTAAAAAGGGGGAGATTGTTGAACAAAGGGATGTTTCAGCTTATTTTGGTAATAAAAAAACAAACTTTATTACTAATATCATGTTTCAAGTGGGTTAAAAGATAGATTGAATGACGTTCAAGTATGATCGCTTAAATAGCCTTGAAATGGAATTGAAGAACATATACAAAGACTCAAAGCTTGAAGAATCACATTAGTTTGACATAGGTTTTCTTATGTATTTTTATTGTAAGTTTTGTTTAAATTTATTTTGGTAATTTAAAAGGCTAATACATGCTCATTCATGCATACATAACTTACAAAATGCATATAGGTGCATAATTAATGAATTTGAACTTTGTTTAGGGTTGAAGAATTGTCATTTGTATCAATTGACCCAAGGAAGGAGATCGGTTGACCGAATTAGCCATTAGTTAATCGGTCGAACAAATCTTATATATAGGTTGATCGAATTTTGAGAAAATAAAGCCTAAGTTTAGGATTCATCATATTACATAGTAGTAAAAATATTAAACCATTATAACGTTATTATATCCATTGAAAAACAACTAAATTGATTTAAGTTTGTATATAAATAGAATGTTTTATTCATGTTTTATGAATGAAGAAAAAGAGTTTATTAAGAAACATTAAGAAGCATTATTAGGTAGTATTCTCATTAGGTTTGCCCATGAGTCATTCAAGAAGTATCTATTTATTCTTAAGTTATTGAGCTGTGTTTGTGAGTTTCTCTTATGTAGCGTGTTTATGTAAGGCATCTTGAGTTTTGTTATTTTGCATTCATTTGGCTAGCCTCTTTTATACACCAAAGTAAGATTGAGAGAAATATTCTCTTTTAGAATTGTTCTTGTGATCGTGAGAGGTTATTCTTTAGTCTAAGGAAAAAGAATTGAGTGAAAAGTTATCCTTGAGCCTTCAAAAAGATTGTAAGACTAAACATGGTATTCTTTCATTGAAATATTACAATCATCTTAAGAAATATCATTAGAAACTCGACATAGGGGTAAGTGAAACCCTCTGAGTTAGTATAAATCTAGTGTAAATCTCTTCCCTTTCTCTTTATTATCTTATCTTACTTCAATTTGTGTTGATTGACTATCTTGGCAAATTGATTGTCTATTTTAGCTTCCGCATCTTATTAATCTTGATTTTTTGGTTTAGATGAATTGCTGTAAAACCTATTCACCTCCCTCTTAGGAGCCATACAAGCCTAAAAATTTAAATTAGAGTGTAGGTCTCAAATTTTTTTTATTCCAAGGAATCAATGAATAAAGATCATATGGCAAAGATGATGAATAATTCTGCTCCTTCATCTATCTTAAAATGACAAAACACTAATAAAGCACCATAATTTGATGGAAACAATTATTTGTATTAGGAGAGTAGAATGAGAAATTATTTTAAAAGTGAAAGTGTAGACATATGGCTTGTTATTTCATAAAAAACCACCTTGCCTTCTAAAGTCATAGGTAATAAAATTATGCTTAAAAAAAACCTAATTCCATCTCCTTGTCTGGTTTTATCCAATCTCTGGCACCTAGATCGCCCATCTCAAAGAACCCTACTTCGTCCTTGCCCTCAACCCTAACCCCTCCAAAGAACCCTAACCCTACATCGTCATCTCCTTTAATCCCAAACCTTTCAATCAACCCTAACCTTCTATCGTCCAATATCTATAACCCTAACCCAATCCCTCTCCTGTTGCTCTCAAAATCCCTTTCTCCCTTACCTTCCTTTATCTTGCAAGATCTGGCCAATTCGGATCTAGAACCCTAAAAGGCCATGCTTCCTAGAACATGGAAGGTAGTTGTCTCTATGATTCCAGGGGACACTTCTGAAGTCAAATCCTTCACGTATTTTCCCCCAGAGGTTTAGGATGGCCAGATAGTAGTGATTCCACCTTTAGATCTCGCAAAGAGACGAGCAACAAGATTAAGAACAATCCTCATCAGTTTTTTCATCGAAAAAAGCCCAGTGTTTCCAGTTGTCCAAGGTACCCTATCTAAAACCTAGTTACTTTTAGTCTTATCTAAAATCTTAATCATAGGATCCAACTAGTTTCTATATAAGTTCAATTCTAAGGACGGAATGAAGTCAGTCTTGGAAAAGGGCCCTTGGGACATTCAATGGAAGCCCATCTTCTTGAAGATATGGAGTCTCAATGCTAGATTAAATGAGGAAAGCATGGCAGCGCTAGTCTAGGCATGATTTCATAATATTCAAGTGAATATTGGATCAACGAGGAACTGACTCGTATCACCAGATCATTGGGTAAACCCCTGATGATGGATTCTTCGAATGTGATATTGGCTAGGGCAAGTTATGTCAGACTATGTGTTAAAGTGGATCTAACCCAACCTTGGTCGAGCACCTTTTGACTCATAACTTATAATGAGTTTGGTGAAATTTCTT
>JAOXYD010066605.1:0-12779 GCA_028565735.1 Pinacopodium congolense | reverse complement strand
ATATGAAGAAGGTCTTCAGTAACCTTCTCTTCTATATTAACATAAAATTCCCATACGAGGATAGGATAATATGAGCCAATAAAAATTACAACATGATCCCATTCTAAAGAACGGAACATTGTATTGACTTAAAACTCAACATGCAAAGCATCGGCTAGAGATTTCTCATTGATAAATTTGTTTGGTAGATAGGCGTCATACCAATCCACAATATCTTAGCTCGTAAAGCGATAAACATCACGAGCAACCCTCTTCTTGGAACTAAAAGTTCCCTGAAACTTTCTTGAAGGCATGATGAACTTAAATAAAGAAAATAAAGAACCAAAATTAAACATAAATAGAGTAAAGAACTCTAAATTATGCGAAAATTGTGAATATTGCAACATTAGCTACTTGACTAAGATTAGGCAGCATAAACATATATGAATCAATGGTAGGCCTAATTTAACCAATAAAAATCTTAATGCAAGCTAAAAGGTCTGCCCATGTTAAAAGATCAAAATGCCCCTATTCAAACAGAAAAGCGTGATTTTGGGATAGAAATGGGTGTTTAATGCATGAAATAACCCTAGAATCAGGTAAAGCTTGGAATTTTTTAAATTTTGACTCCTAAGTAGTTGATTTTGGTTAATAAACAAGTTAGAAATGGTGGATTAAGGGTAAAAGGGTTGAGTTTCACCTAGAGAGAGGAAGGGAAGAGCTCTGCAGCATTCAAACAAAAAAAAACTAAAAAGGAAGGAATAAGAGTTAGGGACTATCTTTAAAACAACTTCAACAATTAGAAAAACTAAAAAGAGACTTAACAAGACTAAAAACTGATTTTTTACATAAGAAAATACAAAACTAAGATAAAAGAAAAAGAAAAAAGAAAAGCTTACAAGAAAAAACTAAATCACATTAACTAGCAAGGCCTTAAACAACTTAAAACAAGAAAAAGCAAATCAAAAGGCGATTGCAAATTGATGGTAGGTTTCTATACAAGCCAATTCATTCAAATTAATTGTAAATTGATATTCATTTAAGCACGCTTTTCTCCATTCAATTTCAAACCAACACTGATGGCAAGTGCACTAGTCATAAGTAATAAGTGGAAGTATTTAAAATCCAAGTATCATTCCCACAGTGATACTTGGCTAAATTGCAAGTATTATGGAAAATTCAGTCACAATTATATAGAGAAACCTAATAGAATGCAAGCATAATCTAAAATTACCAAATAAATTTAAAAGCTCCAAGTAATGCAAAATAACTTAGATAGATAAAAAGAGTTGCCCTAATGGATAAAATTGGTTAGGAAACGCTCTTAAATGACCTAAATGGATTAAAAATGGATTAAGGGACTTATTATAGGATCCATTCACTCAATCTAAGCAATGCTATAATTAAAATAAGGCTTAATCTCTAAATACTTAAGTTGGAGTTTAGTTGTGTTACAATCTCAAGTATAACTTAAGTATAGGGCTTGAAAACCAAGAAGTTTTAATCCAAAAATTTTAAATTTCACATAATGACCCTGAATATAAATCAAAGTTAGGTTATTCAATGATTTAAATAAGGTTTCTTAAGGATTTATCCAATAAATTAGGCAGATTTCTCGAATCCTAACTTATTTCATAACTTTATCTTACATGTTTAATGTAAAACAAGAATTAATCCCTTCCAAATCAAAGAACAACCCTTAATCTCACATGGAATCATATTTAACACATGCTTAGGTCATTTAGAGACAATTCTAACCAAAAATAGATTCAGCAACTCATTTTAGGCAAGAAATAAATCAATCTCATAATATTAAGCATAATCGTACACAAATGATAAACCAAGGAGAATTTAACAGATGAAAATCAATTACAGTGCACCAATATCTGGCTCTAAAAATGTTTACAAGCTTTAATCATATGTATTTAGTTTAAAAATCTGTAAAATATAACTCAGATTTGTAAAACAAGGTGAAAATCATGAAGAAAAAAAAAGAATAAGCATAGACTTCTCTCAATCTGATTTCTTTGTCAATTTCGTATTTTTCTTTATCCAACCCCTCTAATTTTGGGTTCCTTAAGTCTTTATATGTGTCAACTGCAAGTGCAGAGCAACTAAGTTGCAGCAAGTGAAAAAGAAGATCCAACTGGAAAGGTGCCGACTACTACTTAAGCGGCGCCTAATAAGCACCGTCATTTTAGTCTCTAATGTAGGGATAGAATGGTGGTCAACAGGGTTAAACAACGCTTCTTTAGACCCATGGTTTTATTCCAAATTCTTGAATTCCAGCAGCCTTTTCTCGAATTTTCTTAGATAAATTAGTTATAACTGCAATATTCATCAATCAAATACATAATTTAGCCTATAAACATCAAATGTAAGCAATTATACAACAATTTGGCTTAAAATGGAGGCAAATATGCCATAAAATTCAATTCTATCAAAAGCAAGTATAAAGAAATTGGTCCCTCTTAATTTGGATTATAATTCTTAAGTTAAAATACTTTTAAAATTTTAAATATAATTATAAATATAAAATGATAAAAATGAAAAATGAAATAAATAAAGATTAAGTATAAAATAACTGTTGTAGGGTTTAAGCACAATAAACAACACAAATATTTCTAAAAATTAAATTAATAACCAAAGGGTCCAAAATAATTCAAACAAAAAATCCTATAAATATTTTAGCCACACATAATCATAAAAATAAATTCCATCAAGTCTATATTCATGAAAATGCAAAACATAATAAAATAAAAGCTAAAATAAAATAAAATAAAATAAATCTAAAATTAAAATAAAATATAAATAAAAACTTGATGAACTTGAAGCTTTTGTGTATTTGTGTAGCATGAAGTCAGCCTCTTCTTTGATTTTTTTGTCCTCCTTTTCTTCATTACTGTGCCTTTTCTCTTGGTTTGTGCCGCTGCTCCTCCTTGGCTATCCAAAAATCTGTTCTGTCCGAAACTCCCTCTCTTGACTGCCTCTTCTGATTTTCTCTTGTCCGAATAATGTCTTCTCCCCGCCTCTTCCTTATTCTGTTCGAATATAACAGCTCTTTTTATGTCCCTTTTGTTTCTGCTGCTACTAGGTCTTTTTTTTGGGTTTCTAAACTGGACTGCTTATGGATGAGGGCTGTTGTAGCTATGGAGGGAGAGGTCTGCTAGGCTGCTGGTGGTGGGAGGCCTACTACTGGATCTGGAAGGAAGAGTCTACTGCTAGAGGGCTGAAGTCTGCTGGAGACAGGCCTGCTGGGAGGAGCTCGGCTTGTGCATGCTGGTGGCCTGGAGCTGCAGGAGGGCGCTGGGCTCGGGCTCTAGCGGGAGATACGGGTTTCTGGGTGGACTAGGCGGGGCGCTCGCGGGCTGCTGGGTTTGCTGGGGAGGCTTCTTGGCTACTGAGGAGCATGCAAGCTGGCCAGAAGCTAGGGAGGAGCTGCTGGTCTTGGCACGTCTGGAGCGAGGCGAGTTCAGCACACTGGGTTGGGCAAAGCGGGTCATTGGACTTGGGCGCGAGTTGCTAACGTGGGCTGCACGAGAGGAAGGCGGGTTGCAGGTGAGTGGAGCGGGCTGAAGAAGCTGCGAGTCAGGCCTAGAGACTGGCTGGAGCGCTGGGCTGGATCGCGTTTGGTTGGGGCTGTCTGGGCTCATGGTGCGGGCTGTCCTCCAGGGTTCTGGATGGGCTGCAGGGACTGGACTCCTTCCTGCCCTTTGTTCTTTTTTTTCTTTTTTTTTTTCAAATTTAATTTTTTAAAAATTAATTTACATAAACAATAGATAAATACACCAAAAAAATTTAATTCTAAACCAACATTAATAATTAAATAATAATAAATAAAAAAACAAAAAATAAATAAAAACACTTAAATAAAAAAAACTTACTTCAAATGAACACTAAATACTAATAAAACAATAATTAAAATTATACTAAACAAAAACACACAAAATAAATATTAAAACACAAGAAAAACAACCTAATATGCAATAAACACTTGCAAAACACTTAGAAAAACACATAAAAAAAAAGAGGGCTCGAAATAGGAAAATTGAAAAACAATGAATCTATTTAGGTTATTAAGCTTATGGCCTTAAACAAGCACTTGTTAAGAGGAACCCCAACATTTATTTCATCTCATTTGATTTCTTTTTACTATCTTTTTAAAGCATATGGCAATCAACTTTCATTTTAGCATATTTTAGTTCATTCCATTTTAATGTTATCTTGTATTTTATATTCTTTGAATTTCATGTCAATTTTGATCCAAATATATATATATATATATTTTAACAATGAGTTGAAGAGTCTTTAGAAAAAAAATTTATGTGATAAAATGAACAATTTGAAAAGTAGGAAATCTGCTTTCATGATCTTGGACATGGTAATGGCCTAAGCTATGATATTAGTGTAACAGGTTCGACAAACATGGCCTAACTTATGATAATAATATAATACGTTCCACGACCTAGGCCATGATTATGATCAAGGCTGTGAGAACTAGATATTTGAGCTTTTAAAACTTGCCAAACTTGAGCTCTTTCCCTTCTTTTCACTCTCTTTTTCACTTTTTCATAGTCTCTAAACTGAAGCCACTTGCCTAACGATAAACTAATATCCCAATGTGATCTTTTTACATTAATTCAAGGTTTTGCCTTAAATCTTCAAGGTATGTCTCCCATCTTCGCATTAAACACTTCAAACATGGGAATCTCATAATGAATTAGGCTTTTCATGTCAAAAGATTGTCTGAGCCATATTTTTACTATTTGCTATTAATATTTACATCTTGGGTTGATTTGTGTTGCACGTTGGTTAAATGATTATGAAAATTGAATTGCTTTTAACGATTTTACTTTGAAAACTGACGTTAGTAAAGGTAATTGCACATATCGAATAAGTAATAAAGTGAAGTATTTTAAACCCCAAATGTGGATCCTATAGGGAAAATATCTAATTACTACGGTAATTTGATTATAATTATCTAGGAAAATCCAAATAATTTGATTAAAATCTTGAAAAATGCTAAATTAGTCTAACTTAGCTTAAACATTTAAAATTAATTTTAATTGCTTTAAAAAAATTTTAAAATGACTAAATGTTAAAATTAACTAAGGATTAGGTTATGGATGATTTAACTGAGTTTTAAACAATTTTAAGGGCTTATTAGAGTTCCTTCACAAGATCGAAACAAAGATATGATTAAGAATTTGCTTTAACTCGATTAAACTTAGTTCAAAGTTTGATTATGTTTTAAATCTAGACAATGGGCTTTAATGTCAAGAAAGTGACTTCTAGAATTTAAACTCAAAACTTTAATTCTCATAAAAAATCAAATTTTGGTCATTAATTGATTAATCTGTGTTGTTTATTGATTTTACCAACAAACAAAAATGATTTGTCAAGCTTATATTATCCTTAAGACTAATCATAAGTGCCTAGCTGAAAATAAGTAGTGTTACAATAAACAAAAATCAAACCATATACCATATTTTTAAGCTCACTTAAATCATAAATACACCAATCCTTAGCAATAAAATTGATTTAGCCACACATCTTGAAAAAAAGAAATAAAATATATAACTTAAGCAACGTGTCTTAATAAACCAAAAAATATGAGATACAAAATAAAGTTTAGGAGTTACAAAACAATCAAGAGAAGCTCTTAGGAGGTTCACAGGCTCTTTAACTTGGTCTTGAGTTCCCCACAACTCTATAATAACATAAATTAGCAAAAAAAAATCAGAAAATAGTTGAAGATGTAAGCATAAACATGAGAACTTTGATAAATTCAAAAAATGGAGCAAATAAACTGAATAATTTCGTTAAAAAAACCCTTAGATGATTTCTAGACTTCGATACAGGTTTTAATAAGAAGCTCTAATGTCTAAAAACTCAGAAAACAACATAAAATTTGAGAACAAAGTGTTTGAAACCTAGGATCTACTTAGAGGACAATAAAGAGATACTCTCAATTTCATATATGATTTTTCTTCATTCATGCTTGTATTTGTGTTGTTTATTTATTTTTCAACTCTAACAGCCTCCCATTTGTAGTTATCGACAAGGAAAATTAATGAAGAACATTTCATAACTGAAATATTTGATATTTAGAGAAGATATGTTGTCTTACTATTAACACGATGGGTTGACTCGAGGCCATAATACACCTTGAGCTAGCCGTATTGGACATATTCAATTGAATGAATAGGGGGTCATGGTAGACCCAGGCACTAGACCTAGATTACTCCTAATTTGCTATCTTTTGGCTTGTTTTTTGCTCCAATCTTCAACATTCATCAATTAAGACCCAATTCTTACAAATTAAACATTCCAAATCAAAAATTAAATATATAATCATGAATTGAGGGGTCAAAACATCATAATTATCCATGAAAAACACATGACAATTAACTCATAGCAATTCCCCCTACTTAAGCATTTGCTTCTCCTAAAAAAAATTAGATCATCATCAATTTCTTGATAGGATATAAAATAGGAAAATTAATTCAAAATTAAGAATAACTTATTGAAAATGTTTTCTTCGCCCATAAAAAATAATGACTTAGGGAAATGTTATACAATTAAATAATCATATCAAATTGTAAATACATTTAAATCATTTAATTCTTTTTGCAATTGTCAATCTAAATCACAAAAATCAATTCCACATGTAAAAGGCAAATTCACTGAGTTTAATGTGAAAGCCCAAGAAGCACTCAAAAGGATGGTGAATTGAGTGTTAAAAACATTCTCCTGGAATTTAAACTTAAAAGTTAACCAATTTAATTTAATGAGATATGCGAGAGTGAATGCAAAACTGATAATGAACAAGAAGCAATAAGTAAAGAGCGCAAAGAGAAGGCAAGATACATGGTTTGTTAAAGAAGTTCACCTACCCCAAAGATAGGCTACGTCTCCTCTCCAACTACTTGTTGGATATTGTTTTTAACTAATTAAATAAAAAACAATTACAATCTTTTTCTAGGCAAAGAGTAGCTTTTATAGGACAATCTTTTTCTAGGTAAATAGGAGCCTTTACAAGACAATCTTTTTCTAGGAAAATAGGAGCCTTTGCAACCTAATATTTTATGGCAAAGAGGAGCATTTAACACCCAATCTTTTAAGACAAAGAAGAGCTTTCTCAAGAAAAACTTTTCTAGGTAAAAAGGAGCCTTTACAATCAAATATTTTAAGGCATAGAGGAGCCTTCATAACCTAATCTTTCAAGGAAAAGAAGAGCCTTCACAAGTCCAAATTTTTCTAGGAAAAGAGGACCCTTCCCCCTCTTTATATGGCAAAGAGGAGCCTTGACAACCTTAAACAATCTAACAATGTGGATTCCCCTTCTCAAGTGGCTAAAGACCCATATTAATGTATTTCACTTAAAGCATAATCAATATAAGGGCTACAAAGTTTTCACTAATGAAATGAATGATTAATGAAACAAATGAAGGGTAAAACAAATTTAATATGCCAGATTTAATGCAAACAAAAAACTTTTATGATTATGATGCACAACCTAAAATATTCACTTAATGTAAATCTAGATAGATTTAATGAATATAACAATAATACTTTCAAATAGTCAAACAAGCCTCTAAAAAATAACTTAAATATTTAATAACACTTCTGACACTGGAAAAATAGAAAAACAATATTTGGAAGCAAATAGATTTGAATTGGATTCTCAAATATATGTATAAAATTCGATGGAAGAATTCTAGACAGATTTGAGCAATTTGTAAATATGAACCCTGAACAGAAGATATAAGTGCTCAAAAATCAAAATAAAACTATCTAGATAATCTAAAATCATTAAAAAAAACTAAAATCCACAAGCTTGAGTACCCAGACCTGATTTGTATAACCAACATATGCAATCAATACAACAACATAAAATAATAATAATTTATATGTATTTGAAGAACAATTTTTAAATCAACTTAGATAACCTTCAAAAAATTTATAAAAAAAAATATTTAGCTAAGGATAGGAGAGATAGGGAATTAAAAAATAATTTTTCTAGGATATTAGAAATTGATTAAATTGCCCAGAAACACGTTGAAATTTAACACATAAAAATATGGATAGATTTAACACTTCTGAAGTTAACAGATTTAAAACCTAAGATATAATCTTTGAAAAATTGAAACAAAAATCACAGAACCTATATAAACTATAAGAAAATTTAAAATCATAAAATCATAATTTTTTATACATATTTACATTGTTAAGAATCAATATCTAACATAGATCAAAATGGATAGAAACATATTTGATATATTCGGACGTTTATGTTCTAATCAATCAATATGATCACTTAAAAAATTTGAAACTATAATCAATCAGAACCATACACACATTATGTAGCAGAAAATACAAAATTTTCAATTTATCAAACAGATATAATATGAGAGGGATAAGAGAAAATCGAAATAGTGAAAAGAAAGATAGCTTGAAGAGATTTGAGAGGTTAATCTATCAATTTTGTTTTTCAGAGCAAGAAAATGAGATATGAAAGTGTTGAGAGGTCTAGAAGGCTGCTAGATTCTATTATATGGCCGCACATATTTTTTCTTAAATGAATTAGGGTTACACTTCAATCAATTCCAAATAAGGAAAGAAAGAGCTTTTGGAGACAACTCTGAGTTCTTTTTAATGCTTAATCAATTTTTCAAGTGCTTAAAAAAAAGAAATAAAATTCTATTACACTATTAAGACCCTAAGAAAAATGTGTAACATAATTTTGAAGTAATAAAAAAATATTTGGGTATTGAAAATCAAATTGAATGATAATAATTGAAATATGGACAGATTTGAGTCATGTTAACAAACGAGCGTAAACCAAACCAAGACCTAAAGCAATTCTTAACTATTCAAACATTGAATAAGACTTCAAACAAGGTTTAAAAAATAATTTAGACCATATGAAAAATAAAAATGATTTAATGACTATGTTATGAAACTTTATCTCAGTTTTAAAAAACTCTATGCAATGCATGATCAAACTTGAGCCCCTAGATCAATTGGAAAATTAATAAAACTTATAATAATATGAAAGACACCCTAATTAGGATCTTGTAGCTTCCATATATCTTGTTCTTCCTTTAACTTCATCTTAGTTCTTCAAAATTCAAACTTTACATATAGAATCATCTAGAAATAACTTGTCTTTGAATTTCACCATGCACAACTTATTAGTAGTAATAATGTTCTGATATCATCAAAACTGAGAATGGAACCATCCTTTGTTCAATATAATGCAAAATATTTTCAAAATTTTCACATCTTTTAAGTAATTTAAATAATAATATAATTAATCACATAATTAATTACATACATAAACGGTTTAATTGAGAAGTCACTTAAGTCTTTTTAAGAGAAGATGAATATTTTCTCATGAACAACCTTCAGTTACTCATTTGAGTCACATTAAATCAACCAACTATTAGCTCCACTCATAACTTAAACTTTATACAATTATATATATGCATTACTCCCTCTTTTCTTTTTGTAAATAAATATGTGTACAAACATTAAAGATTATAAATCAGAGCAGTGGACCCTGCATACTTATCTAAGTAATTAAGTAATTAATGTTAATTTTAAATTTCTTTTCTTTTTGGGAGTTAATTCTACTTCTTTTCATTTGTATTTTGATGATAAAAGCTTTCTAAAAGAAGTTATAAAATTACTCAGGAAGTTGCATTTTATATGTGAACTATCATTCTAATTATAAGGTATCCGCTATCCAAATTATTAAATGAGTTAAAGGCGTTTAGTCATTAATACTCAAAATTAATCATATAATAATCAAAATGGTCAAAATTATTAAGGTCAAAAGAAAAAAGGAGAATAAAAAAAATTACATATTTTATAGACTATGATGAAATTGATGATAACTTAAAATATTATTAGAACAACAATGCAAAAGTATATAAGAAATCAATTCATAAAGTGTATAACAATCCCTAATATGTATAAAAGAAAATTTTCAACCCCCACAGTTAAAGTAAACATTGTCTCGTATGTTTATAAAAGAAAGAAAAAACCTAACGTAAGAGAATAAGGAAAGGAATACACCCGTTTGATAAAGAAATGATAGTATGTTGAATCAATTTGGTGAGCAGGAAGTAAAAGCATGAAAAAGAGAAAACACAGAAAATAAAAAATTATGCTCTAATCATGTAATATGGAAGCTATGTACATCAAAGAGCCATAGTAAATGAAAATGCATCAATCAAATCCAAAACCACCTAAATCACCATGAAATGAATCCTATGCCCTCACATATACATCTCCCACATCAAGCACATTTAAAAATGTCGAAAGAAATGCATGGGACAAATAAATAGGAATACCTTGTACAATACTGTAGATTTCGATTGTATCTGTTGCATCCTTTTCTTTAATGTTCACATAGAACTCGTGAACGGGATCTTTATAAACTGTTCTTGCAAAGGTCATAATTAGTGATAATTGTGCATTAGTATGTGTTTTTTTTAAGTATTTAGCATGTGTTTCTTGCATTATAGGTTGTTATTATTGTTTTTTAAGATTTATTTTTTTTATTTTTGTTTAGTATAATCTTAGTTATTGTGTTAGGTATTAATTTGGAGTAAGTTTTGATCATTTAATTGTTTTTATTTTTTATATTTTATTATTTAATTATTGATTTTAGTTTGGAATTAAATTTTATTGTTGTATTTATTTATTATGTAGGGCTTTTTAAAATTAAAATTTGAAAAAGAAAAGAAAATAAAAGAAAACATGAAGCATGAAAGAAGATGACTAAAACGTGAAGAATGAATTAAGAGTTGAAACGAGCATACCTAAGCCCAAGGAGGGGACTGAGCCTGCTGGTTGCTAGAGCAAGGGAGAAGCCCGCTTGCTGGTCACCTAGCTTGGATTGCTGCGGCTACGATGGACTCGCTGGACCCGTGCATGGCCTAGCCCACTGAAGAACTGAAGCAGCCCCTATGTTGGAGGATTGGACCCGCCTAGCTTGATGGTTGTGGACCTCCTCTAAGAGCTGGACCTTCTACCTGGGACAGAAGCAGTTAGCTCACAAACTAAAGCTACAGACGCCGTTCCCTCACTGGATCGAGATGTGCCTGACTGCTGGACTTCAAGGCCCAACCCGCGAGCTGCTTCTTCCTCCTGCATGGACCTCCTGCTACTCCTCCAAGGACCAGACCCAAGCTCTTCAGGCCCAGGCCTAGCATAGTAGAAAAATTGAAGCAATAGTCAAAAACAAGAAGAGAGATCTAGCGAGAAAATAAATTAGCTAGTTTTCGGACAGTAAAGAGGGGTGAGGACATAAAACAAGAGGGAGGCAGATAGGAAAAAAATAAAAAGAACAGGAGCTACGAATAAAAACAATTATTTGGACAGCAGTAAATTAGGGAGGAAGCAGCAGCTGCAAACCAAGAGCCGATAGAGCAAAGCTTTGCACAAGAAGAATAAGACGTAGAATTTGAGAGAAAATTTAGCACATTTTAAGCCTTTTCTCCAAGCACACATATAACTTTCAAGAGTTCATCAATTTTTATATTTTATTTTATTTTATTTTATTATGTTTTACATTTTGGAAAATATGAATATCATTGAACTTGTTTATTTTATATTTCACTAAAATATTTTTAGGCTTTGTTGTTTGAATTATTTAGGAGCCTTTTGTTATTGATTTAATTTTAAGAATATTTGTGTTGTTTATTAAGCTTAAAACCTTCAACAAATCGAGAGACTGAGTTAGATAATTTATGTTTGATGTACAACTAGAGTTGGCATTTAATAGATTTATAGATAACAAGGTAATGATTTATTATGAAGATATTTTGATCAATTAATATATTGCCTATAGGATAGCGTCATCTCTAGTTAAATGTCTAGGAAAGGCTTTGCATGTTCAGATATCCCAAAGGTAATCCTATATTATTTAATTAGTGAAATTTAGTTGCACCTTGAGAGAGGGTAGCTAAAATATTAGGAAATATTGGGCCTAATATTAATTAGATCAATGAAACCAAAGGGAAACAAATGGGGATAACAATAAATCCTATTCTTGAATCTAGATTTTCTTTGAGTCTTAGTTTGTGGTGTTCACAATTGGTTATGATGCTCGCTTTTGCTTCCTATTTGTCTGCATTTTATTTATTTATTTTTATTTTATTTCTTTAAATTGATTTCTTGAACAAAGTGTAAACTAAATTGATAGGGTATCTAGATATAATCCTCTAGGGATCGATATTTGTTCTTTACTGCAAGTACGACCCGTATACTTGTGATTTTGAGAGTGTAAGCCAAATTGATAGGGTGTCTAGATACAATCCTATTAGGATGGATATTCAGTCCTCAAGGAGTTGCAAGTCCTGTTGTTCAAGCCAATAAATTTGAGATGAAGCCTACACTCCTAAACATATTTCAGAGTAGTGTACAATTTTATGGATTGTCATATGAAGATCCCAATGCTCACTTTGCTAACTTTTTAAAATTTTTTGATACATTCAGGTTCAATGGGATGTCGGACTATGCTATGAAGCTCCTATTGCTTCCATTCACCTCGAGGGATCGAGAAAAGTGATAAGTGTGCTTTTGGGTTATGTTTCTAGGTTGTTTTTAGGTATTTTAAGTGTGTTGGTGCGTGTTTTAGCTTTAGTTTATTTCATCTTTCACATGTTTTGCATCTTTTCATGATCTTTTAAGTGTCCATGTGTTTATGTGTTTTCTTTAGTGTTTAAGGGTGGATTTTGAGCTTATTTGAGGGATAGTTTGATGCACATTGTTGCTTGCTTTTGCAG